>OX101786.1:53574203-53619203 GCA_944452715.1 Ophion slaviceki
CACCCTGGGAAATGTGAAGTAGGGGGTATCGAATTCCCTAAAGCATTTATTCCACAGCATACCGTGACTAGGGAGCCTCTTTCCGCAGAAGATGCTTGTCCACCTTGTTTGGTTCCTTTAGGAGCAATCAATGTTTGAGCGCGCTGAACAGTTGTCAATCCAGTTTCATTTCAACATAAAAAAATCTTCAACATTATTTCTATTAAAGCTTGTAGCTCGCGGTAGGCTGGTAGCTTCTGGTGTCCGAATCGACAAGTGTGATTGCCTTGTCAAATACCCTCGAAGCCAGTCTTTTGATGTCATTTTGTTATTGGTCCAATTTTCTGGTATGTTTTTCTTCGTTGCTGAGGCATAGTCAGAATCCATTTTGCGCGTTTGCACTTTCGACAATCCATAATTTAGTTTAGGAAATATCGTAAGATACTCCGACAATTGTTTTTCTACCTCTTCGGTGAAAATTTGATTGGATGTCATTTTGGAGAAGACATCTTTAACATTGCAATCCAGTTGTAAATACCGTTCTAGGTTGGTTCTAGCAATATCATATTTCTTCGCAGTAGTTTTTATTTTTCCTCCCTTTGAAACCTCCTCTATGGCGCGCACAATAGTGTCTCAAGGCAGCCGTTCCCAACCTTTCCCAACCTTTCCCAACCGGTCCCAACCTTTTTTAACGGCGGACTATTTATGTTGTCCGCGGATCCCTTGAGACATGCCCGCGGACCCCCCGGGGGTCCGCGGCTCCCAGGTTGAGAAACCCTGTCTTAAGGCGTCTGGCCACCTTGGCCGATCGAAAAATGGGTTTATTTTAAAAAAATAGTAAACTCGAAAGTATGGGCCGGAATATTTTTATTTTTTTACACAACGTCAGAAAGGGCTTTAAGAATAACGTTAATAAATTTCCATTCAAAATATTAAAAAATGGCGCCGTTATGCACATTGCCGCGGAGGCCCTCCGCACGATACGCGCGGTCGTTGTCCCAGCTGTTACACGGTCATGTTACATCTGAAAAAAAAATCACCTCATTCATGAGTAGTGTCGCTACAATGTAGCGTAGCGGTTTTTTTTTCGACCATTAAAAAAATTATGGTGAGCCGAAGAAAAAATTTGTATATTATTATTGGGTTTGTTCCAGCCGTACAGGGTCTTCCCCTTTTAACGAGCCCCAATCCGCCTCAACTTCTATCAACCTCTCATTCCACCACTACCCCCTCCTTATATCATCTGTTCCTCATCTCCCCCCGTCTACCGCGAATTCCACCCCCCCCCCACCTGCGGCCGCAGCCGACTTCCTCCTCTGTATCGTATTCACCATGACATATCTGTCATGGGTATAGGGAAACTGCGAAAAACCTATACCAATACAGCCGGTCATCAAGTTCGCCCCCCAGTCGTGGAACTAGTCTTATTTCGCTGCGAAATGCCGAAGAAAAACATTTCACGACGAAACATTTCACGACGCGACTGAGTTTCGAACCCGGGACCTCCCGGTCCGCAGGTTTAGTGGCAAGCACGCTAACCACTAGACCATCGCACCGGTTGAAAAAAATTCGTATTTTTCACCGAAATTATGGCTCACCATCATTTTTGTTAGTAGTCGAAAAAAAAACCGCCACGCTACATTGTAGCGACACTACTCACGAATGAGCTGATTTTTTTTTAGATGTGACATGACCGGGTAACAGATGGGACAACGACCGCGCGTATCGTGCGGAGGGCCTCCGCGGCAATGTGCATAACGGGGCCATTTTTTAATATCTTGAACGGAAATTTATTAACGTTATTCTTAAAGCCCTTTCTAACGTTATGTATAAAAACAAAAATATTCCGGCCCATACTTTCGAGTTTATTATTATTTTTTTTAATATACCCATTTTTCGATCGGCTAAGGTGGCCAGACGCCTTAAATTATTTCACGCCGCTTATTATTCTTCTTGAATGTAAACGGCATTTTGATGAAATTATCTCATTGGAATGATTAGTAAACATATAACACAAAATATAACGTGAGCTACAATGGTCCTCAGCAAATCATTTTCCAAACAAACTGCAAAAGAAAATTTTTCGTTGAATAGTTTATCATGATTTACATGTTAGTATAATATTTAATAAACATACAATTTGACGTACACAAACAAACTCTTCCCTTATTGCAAACTGCTCCGTTATTTACTTCGAAATCACCATTTTTTTCACTTTTGGATGCATCAAACCGAAACCGTTTGATTCTTTGACTACTAAGACACATGACAGTTGAAATTTGGTTGAACGTCGTTGCCAGGCACTAAACTAAACTACATAGGTATGAATTAAAAAAAAAACTACCATGCACTTCGAATTATGAGGAGGTGCCCGAGCCTACTATTGTACGTTCATTTATAACGGTGGGCGGAAAATGCCCCAATTGGCGGCCAGTGTTTTGGACGTTGTATGAATGTAAAAAAAACCAAGCATATTCTTAACCTGTATAAGTTTTGTGATGTTTCGTACCAGATACAGCAAAATAAAAAAAAATTACATAATATTGGTATGCTAAACTTTGATTATAAAGTTGTCCTATTTGTGTGACCATTCTACGAGTTATTTGAACAACAAAAAAATGATTTCGTCTCAATTCTGCTACCAACGTTGGAAAGTCGCCTACTGTAGGCGTATGCCAAATGCCAGCTCAATTGGCCAGTCCATTATCGAAATATCGTGGTTGCCGATTTTTAAAACATAGTTTCGAGAAAAATGCATTTAACGTTTACTGCGTCGCGACCGCGGTTCCTGAACATACGGCTTATAATTTATTTTACTCGGATAATTTTATAAGTATCATTGGGGACCTGTAGCACACGCTCCGACTGCTTCGAAATTTCGAATCCCCTTTTCCCCCGAACGATACAACCAATTGGCATGAAATTTGTTGTGTACATCCGAGTCAAAATTTTTAGCCTCCTCTAAACCCTCGCAGGACCCATTTCTTTTGTAATCCATAAGCCGCCAGCCTCCGTTGAACCGACGAAACCCCATTTGTCGAGTTCGAGAAAACATTCAGATTCGTGATCTGTGCTCTACTCTTTCGAATTATCTGACCTACCGTCTCCCTTTCGAATATCGGGTTATCTGTCCACGTTATTTTTTGTTCCCCAGCCATCGATCGGGTTATCTGATTTACCATCTGCCTTTCAAATATCGGGTTTACTATCCACGGTATTCTTTGTTCCGCAGTCATCGATCAGGTTATCTTACCTGGCACCTGTTATTCACGTATCGGGTTGTCTTGTGCACGTTCTTTTTGTTTCCTCAGACATCAATCGGGTTATCTTACCAGGTGTTTGCCTTTCCTTTATTGGGTTATCTATCAACGTTTTTTTTTGTTCCCTATCATCGATTGGGTTATCTGACCTACCTCCTGCCTTTAGAATTTCGGGTTATCTTTCCATGTTATTTTTTGTTTCCTTCACATCGATCGGGTTTTCTGGCCTACCGCCTGCCTTTCGACTATCTGGATACCTGTCCACGTTATTTTTTGTCTCCAGCCATCGATCGGGTTATCTGACCTACCGTCTGCCGTTCAAATATCGACTTGTCTGTCCACGTTATTTTTGGTTCCGTATACATCGATCGGTCTTTTCGACGTACTGTCTGCCATTTAAATATCGAGTTTACTATCCACGTCATTCCTTGTTCTCCAGCCATCAATCAGGTTATTCTACCTGGCGATTGGGTTATCTGGCCTACTGCCTGCCTTTAGAGTTGTATCGATGGATACAGAATAGCCTTTAAATAAATATTCTACCAGATTGTACAGTTTCAGGTCGTTGCATCGGGTAGGCAATTGGAGAATCATTGACAGGCAATAAAATCCTTATTGAAGAAAGAGGCAATCGTAAAATGTTTTGAGAGTGAAGGCCAGTTTATTTCGTCATATTTTTTAGTACCAAAACAAGATGACACCTACAGGTTCATATTAAACTTAGAGAAGCTGAACAGATTTATTGAGACAAAACATTTCAAAATAGAAGATATTCGGACGGCATCAAGATTAGTATCTCCAGGAGTTTTATGGCAAAAATTGACTGGCAGGAAGCCTATTATTTGATACCAATCGATAGGGAGTAGAAGATACTTGAGATTTTCATTTATGGGTCAGCAGTGTCAATTCAGATGCCCGCCTTTCGGTTTGGCAACAGCACGGCGTGTTTTCACGAAGATCTTAAAACCAGTGGTTCGGTACTTGAGGTCCAGGGGCTACGCATCTGTCATTTACCTGGATGATTTATTATGTATTGAAGATATGGTAGAAACATGTGAAAAGAATGTGCATGAATCACAGAAGTTATTAGAATCTTTGGGGTTCTTACTCAATGAGAGAAAACGCGAGCTAATACCAAAGACAAGGTGTCGTGTCCTGGGATTCATTGTAGATTCATAAAGATTTACACTAGAGTTACGAGAGAAAAGAAAAAACAATCTATGTAATCTAGTTAGAACATACAAAAATAAAAAAAAATGTAGAATCAGAGGGTTCGCCGAGCTCATATGAAGTCTAGTGTCAACTATTAACACGGGATCTGTGCTTCCCTTCCATGTTATATATCGATGCTGCTTACGAAAAGTAGCATGTTTCAGAACTCTTACGAAAACAAGCACGTTTGATATCACTGCGAAAGCTAGCGTGTTTTGGTTTCCGACACGAAAACTAGCAAGTTTCGGGTTTCGCCACGAAAATAGGCATCTTTAGGTATTTAACGCGAAAACTAGCACGTTTCGGCTTTCACCACGAAAAGAAGATTCCGATATTCACCGCGAAAATTAACACTGGAATTGTTTCTGACTTTTCTTCCATGCTTTTTTACTCCAAATATACGAAGTATTTTTTGTCATTTTGTACCGTCGGGTGAACAGTCCGACCTCCGAATAAGAAACCCGGAAATAAGAAACTTTCCTCAGTTTCTCACCCGAGCGCTTCACCCATACTTCGAGCTCGAATTCCGAGCTCGAGAATTTTGTGCGCGGAACCTCTGGTTAAGAAACCAGCCTGGGAGAGATTATTCGGGCAAAAAAGAGTGAACGTTGTAGTGTAAATTGATGTGTGCATGCGTGCGTGAGCATGTGTGGGTGCGTGTGTGAATGTGACAAAAAATCTACAAGTTTATTAGAAATTTTTTGTATTCATTAAAAAGATACAGGTGTGTGTTGACTTCATATAAAATGTACTACAGTTATGACAGCTAATAGTAATTCAGATACAGTAGTACACAATAATATTCAATCGTGTGTATATTAACGTGAAACAAAAATTCGCTAAATAAATGTCCACGCGCAGTCGAAAATATTTTTCTATGGGCGATGTGAATACTAAGTTGCAACTCGTTTGAGCGAGTTTCTTGTTGAGAGGATCGCATGCGGAAAAGAGTGAGAGAAACAGACAGAGGTAGCGAGTGCGGAGCGCGCGCCTGGTGGGGATATGCGATATATATGTATAAGAAAAACTCTTCCCCTTGGGGGCTTTTGGTTTCTTATTCGGAGGTCGGACTGTACTTCCGAAAAGCGGAAACCGAATTTCGACCTGAAATTTGGCATACATTTTCCTTTTAATATTATAAGATATCCCCTGAAAGGATTTTTGGCGACTCGCCATAATTTTTGGGATATCGATTTTTGAAAGTAATTTTCTTCATCGCGCGTTTACCATAGCTATAGCTGACGGGCTCAGATATGGCTATACCTATATATCTTATCGCGCTCTCCGCTTTATGCGGCTCTTCGTCGAGTTTGTTTGAAGAAACTCCCTCTCCAACGTTTCCACGGCCGCCGCGCTTATAGCGTCAAACCTCGTATAGCGAATTCTCATTTTTACGGATACGTTGTACTGGTGCCTGCGCTCGGGACTCCAACTTTTGCTTTGTGATACGGATGATACGAATTGAAAATTATAAAACAACAAAAAAGTCAAAGAAAAAAACGAAAAAAAAATTAAAGGAAAAACGAAAAAAAATCAAATAAATGTTTTTTAAGGGAAAAAAATCGAATTAAAAACTAAAAACAATACACGAAAAATTAAAAATGGAAGAGGTGCTCTGCAGCCACCGCAGTATTCTACGCACCCCACGATTTCACCGACCCATCCGAGGTGCCCTGCGCCCACCCCAGTGTTCCACGCATCCCACGATTCGACATATCCAAATTTGTTTGGGTTTGTTGAGGAAATGGAAGAAGTACTCTGCGGCCACCCCATTGTTTTACGCAACCCACGATTTCACACACCCATCCTAGGTGACCCGCGCCCACCCAAATGTTCTACGCACCCCACGATTCCACATATCCGAGTTTAGATTTGTTTGGGTACCAACAAATTCTCTATCAAACGTGAAAACAAAAAACCAGCGTTACACCAAAAACGACAGTGCGGCTGGATTTGGCGGGGCGGGGGGGGGGGTACACACCAGACGAAGATCCGCACAAAGCGGAGAGCGCGATAAGATATATATGTATAGCCATAGCTGAGCCCGTCACCTATAGATATAGCAGGCGCGCGATGAAAAAAATAACTTTCAAAAATTGATATCTCGGAAACTATGGCGTGTCGCCAAAAATCCTTTCAGGGGATATCTTATAACATTAAAAGGAACGTGTAAATAAGTGATGAGAACAGTGCACAAGAAAATTAGACTTGACCCTAGATTATTATTGTAAAAAAAGTTAAAATTAATATACTAATAAAGTATAATAAATTACACTTAATATTTTTTCTCATGTATGCCCAATAATTAGAATATCAATTGTTTATTATTTATTGCGATTGTTATAAATATATCATATCGTGGATTAGGACGTGTGATAAAAAAATTAAGGCTGCTAATGAAACCCTTGCGATGGGCAACGATGAACGAGGGAAACATGTCAACGGACCATTTAAAGTGCCTGACGTTTTGAAAGACCTCGTTCGAGAGCACATCAGCTCATTTCCCATCATAGATTGTCACTACTGTCGAGAAAATACGACAAAAAAATATTTAGAAAAGTCTTTGTAAAATGTACAATATGTACAAAGATAATATTGAACAAAGAGGCGAAAAATCTTTTGTATCTGATCAAATTTACAAATCAATTTTCAAATGTACAGATTAATTTTCAACTCAGGTTTTAAGGTGTGAACAATGTGAGGCATTTACTAATCTCGCTCAGAGTCATAAGAATCACCAGAAACATGATAAACACATAGCCAATAAAAAGAGAGCCAGCAAGAGAGACATCTAATGCAAGATTACAAAGTGTACACACAGCAACAATGGGGTACATTTCTGAAAGAGGCCAAAACAACGAACCCGAAGTAACGCAATCGGAAAATTACGATTTTTAGACCTCTCAAAAAAAATGTATTAGACTTCAATTAGAATTGCAAGTATTCGGGAAATATCTATTCAACCTTACATCGATACAATCCACGTTAAATATGATTTTGACCAAGAAAGACGAGAGACGAAAATCTTTAAAGAACACACAAACATGGATGATGTTCGAATGTTCCAATTAAAACCGACGTCAGATAAAAAATTGCCTCTTGCACCAAGAAAAAAAAATATTTATAAGCCATGCTTGACAGAGGTTTAATTCAAATCGAACATCAGCAAGATTTTTCAAACATATTCGACAATAACCATCTTTAAGATTACAGTAAATTTGTTGAAGGATATTTTCAATAACGTTATTGAAAATAACACACAATGAATATTTCATTATACTTACAATTTCGATATTATTTTTTTATAAAAATTACTACTATCGATTTTAACTGATAATTATTATAGAAGTGTTAATAAGAGCAACGAGCATAAAATGAAAATGTCATTACGCAAAAAATTGTCATATTAAAAAAAAATACTAATGCTTTATTTTTCCAGATTTTCATCCGAGCACGAGGACTTTAAATTCTCACCAAAACTCTTTTTGGTTAAGATTGTACGAGCGATGAGATCCTTAAGGTTCTACGCTTACTCCCTTTACACTAGTTTTTACAGTGAAAATAAAACAAGCTAGTTTTAGCGGTGACTGCCAAAACATGCTAGTTTACGCGCCGAAAGCCTAAAAATGCTGTTTTTCGCGGTCAATATGAAAACATGCTTGGTTTTCCCAGTGAATATGAAAACGTGCTAGTTTTTGTAAGGACTTTGAATCGTACTACTTTTCGTAAGCACCGTCGATATGTTCTTTGGTGATACTTAAAAGGGCGTATGTCGTATGTTTACGGCACGTCCGAATTACTTAATTCGGTTCAACCATTCTAAGAGTATGGAATAATTTTCGTGGTAACAAAATCGTTCGAAATCGTGGTAACAAAATAATTCGACCGAATTTTATGGGATCTCGGGATTGAGTGGACGGATCGAAAAATAACGTAAATGAAATCGATATGAAAAAAATCACATTATATTGGTGAAATGTTATTAGATTTTCGATTCATCGACGCGTTTTCGCGTGACGTCGATTCAAAGTTCAAAAACATCCGGTGGCAGGCAATCTTACTGTATAAAGAGTACGGAGCGGGTTTGTTAGTCCGTCAGTAGCGTCGATTTTTTTTCTTAGCGTCAAGACGCTGTAGCGTCTTTTGATATAATAACACTAAAGAATGCTAAAACCTTATGATTTTTATCGATTTTAGCTGATGTCGGGAAACGTCTCCTTCCTTCACTTTAAACGACGTATGTTGTTTAAGAGGATCTCGTTTTTTCGCAATCAATTATTCGAACTCATTAAAAAAATGTTTCATCTTGTTTGAAAGATAATTAGGTGCCTCCCACTCTTCATTTCCCCAGAGCCTTCACATCTTTATATTCGGCCCTGAACAATACTATACACTATACAGGGTGATGCACATAAAGTGTTACAGAGCAATAGCACTCAAACTATTGATCATATCCAAAAGTGTTTCAGACAAAAGTTTCAGTGTTCGCGCCGTCATACTGGACCACCCTATATTTTTATGGGTGGAGGCGCTGAAGCTACGTCAAGGTCAATTCCACTTTTTTTAATGGAACCATGTATTTTTTTCGATACCATTATTACCGATTTTAAGACGAATTCAGCGACCTACAACACAAGGTCATTCTAGTCACGCAAAGTATGAAAATAGTCGAAAAATCGAAAAATATCGGCATAATCACTTTCAAAGAATCCACTAACCGTGGTTTGGGTCTACCTACAGAAGATGCTCGAAGTGATGTATCTTAACTACTAGGTTTCCGTTCGTGAGCATATATGGAATCTCTTTCCAAGCAAAACGCTTTGTTTTTTTAGTGTTGTTCGACAAAAATTGGCCGAGATATTCACGAGTAAAGTCCAACGGTGAGTGAACAATGGCACAGTTGTTTCGGCGTCCAAGCGAGCGCGGGTGCAGGTTCGAATCCACATTCGGGCAAGTGGGTTTGAACTTTCAATTTTGAAATTTGAGTTTTTAACGTTATCCGGTCGCTCAAATAAGGGATTTAATGATAAACAACAAATGTTAAACAATGTTATGCATTGTTTACTGGAAAAATCTTTAGATCTTTGGATCTTTCGAGTAAACAATGGACAATATGGTCTAACACTTTTTATTTATTATTTAATACTTTATTTGGGCGACCGAATAAGGTAAAAAATTCAAATTTCAACATTCGAAATTGAAAGTTTGAACATTCAATTTCAATTTAAACTTAACAAAAAATCAATGGATTTGAATCCACTTGCACGAACTTGGATTCAAACCCGCGTCCACTCCTGCAGGAGTGGACGCATCGCAAGATCCAAAGATCTAAAGATTTTTCCAGTAAACAATGCATAACATTGTTTAACATTTGTTGTTTATCATTAAATCCCTTATTTGAGCGACCGGATAACGTTAAAAACTCAAATTTCAAATATCAAAATTGAAAGTTCAAACCCACTTGCCCGAATGCGGATTCGAACCTGCACCTGCGCTCGCTTGGACGCCGAAACAACTGTGCCATTGTTCACTCACCGTTGGACTTTACTCGTGAATATCTCGGCCAATTTGTGTCGCACGTCATTTAAAAAAAGCGTTTTGCTTAAGAAGAGACACTCTATATGCTCACGAACGGAAAACTAGTAGTCCAGATACACCCTGTATATATACAGTCGGCCTTTCAGATATTCGTTCGGTGTCCATTCTCTTATCCCTACCTTTTGCTGAACTTTATTCATTTTAATTTTGCTCAACGAAATCGATGCCATGCTTCGCTACCTCCTCTATTCCCTCCACCTCTTCGCAGTTCCCTTTGAGGGGTATCAGAATCATAGCAAGCTCTAAACAAGGGCAAGTGGATCTAACATTCTGTTGTTCTGTATATATCCTCTTAGACGCACATATGTGTCTACTCCAGTCTCACATTTCGTCTGAGTAACGATCCTTTTCTTTCCTTTATTCTATTCTTTCCCCTTCGGACACCTTTTCCTCTTTCATTTCTTCCGCTCGGATCCTTATTGCCGCTCTTTTGGATTTCAGTAAGCTGGTATTTTGTTCTGTCTTCCCCTGTTCCTTATCCCTTTCCGCTGATTTTCTCGACTGTCTAATCGCTCTTGACGTCGTCGCCCCTCTCTGACCCCAAGTGCTCTATCATCCCTTTATTTCTAATTCCAACTTACTTATCTCTACCATATCGAGCTTACCAACTGCCCCTATCTTTTTAACTGTTATCTTAATTCGTACACAATGTTCGTCACTGTTCCTATCTTCCTTCTTTACCCATTCAAAGTGTAATCGGCAATCGACCTGCACGATTTTTTTACAGTTCAGTGGTCTACTATAAATTGGATGCGGCAACAACCATTAGCAGCAGACTTAGGAGAAAACTTTTCTTACATAAATTTCATAATTCGAAGTGGATCGTCAAGTGATGGCTACAAGGTTGATCCACCCGAGCAGAAATTTGTTCAGGGTGAAATACGGACCGGATCAGGCTGCCTCAATAGCAAATCCGGGCCGGGTCAGGCAAATTTAGTCCGGCCCTGATCAGGGATGTACCGCTTTTACAAATTCAGGTCCGGATCAGGCACCTTATCAGGCTCTGATCAGGCGCTTCATCAGGCCCGGATCAAGCAACTTATCGGGCCCGGATCAGGCACCGTATCTGGCTCGGAGCAGGCTTCTATCAGGCCCGGGTCAAGCTCCGTATCCAGCTCCGATCAGGCACTTTATCTGGCCCGGATCAAGCAACTTATTGGGCCCGGATCAGGCACCTTACCAGGCTCGGATTAGGCACTATATCTGGCTCGGATCAAGCAACTTATCTGGCCCGGATCAGGTGCCTCATCCAGCCTGAGACATGCGTGTCATCTGGCTCGATCATTTGATTAATTTTTTGTTTAAAAATAGATCAACATTTATTAAATTATTATCGCAGTTACACGTTATCAAGTTTACTAACGTTATTAAAAATATGAGACATATGAAAACATTTTTTTACAGTTTAAGTTTTTATTTTACTTGACTTGATCGTGTAGTTTTTGTTCCGGTTTTGGCGATGACCGTCCCAATCTTTCGCACTGTCTATGACTGCCGAAATTTGTTTCCCTTTGAAGCCCATCCGAAATTTGTTTCTCTTTGATAGAACCTACGTGGGGAGGGCCATCATACTCTGTCAAGATTGCATCTGAAATATTTTGAATGCATAGAAAAATTACTGAATATACATAGAAAAATCACATCTTTGCATTAAGAGCATATATCAGTCGGATCTAGGGAGCGCTACCGCTCCCCCGTCGAGTATATCTATATTTATCATAAGTATAGATATATTCGACCAGGGAAAAGTGAGTGATATAGGCTCCGATTGATATATCCTCTGAAGATAATTAAATAATTAAATAATTATTTTAAAATGGTGTACTTCGTAGTGGCGTAGCTCACTCTCTTTTTGTCGTTCTCGCATGATTTGTATATATATACAGTATTGTATATATATTATTGAGAAAAAAATATTGGACGGTACAAAATGGAATTTGCGCAATTATTTCTCATCATCTGGTCCCATGCAAACGTATGTATGAGTACATTTATGTACATATACGTATGTTTGTACCGTTGAACATTTTTTCTTGATACGAAATATATACACTATATACACTATATATACAAATGGTACGAGAGTGACAAAGTGAGGTTAAGCTACGCCGCATTGTCTTCGCCCACGAAGTCGTATTTTATATATTATCACTGTTCATGTGTAGATAATCCACAGTATAGTCGCAAATATACTTTACCTGAGATTTTGTATGCACTGCACTTTATTGAAGGGCTTGACTTTTTTCGGGAGAAATTGATGAAATGAACGAGATGTGTCGATGTTGCTACGGCGTGGCTGTTGCGCCTTCTTCTAGGTATATAATGCGGGACTGGCTGCCGGTATCAATGTGTTAACCAATCACATAGGACTCGCACCAAAGTGAAAAAATGTAGTCGTGTACTGCGTGTGCAGCTGTCAAAATATTTCGTGAGGCTTTGCCGACAGAGGCGCTGTCTAGTCCTAGAGAGGAGAGGATACGGAGTGACGAGCTTTATGCGAGATAAGGCTTCTATACGGCGCAAATCAGGCGTGCCTGACTAGGGTGCCTTATTGATGCCTGATAAGGCTCCTATCCGGCGCAAATCAGGCGTTCCTGATCAGGGCTCCTTATTAATGCCTGATAGGGCTCCTATCCGGCGCAAATCAGGCGTGCCGAATCAGGGCGCCTATTAATGCCTGATAAGGCTCCTATCCGGCGCAAATCAGGCGCGCCTGATCAGGGCGCCTTATTGATCCCTGCCCAGGTCCCTGTCTGGCGCAAATCAGGCGTGCCTGATCAGGGCGCCTTATTGATCCCTGCTAAGGCTCCTGTCTGGCTTAAGGGATCGTCTCAGTGTGAAATTTTCGAAAAATCGATTTTTTTTGTTGCATTATCGGATAGTATACACTGTAATTGTATGGACCTGGCATCGCCGATTGATCGTAAGTAAACGATTTATCTAAAAATTTTCCAATTTCAATCTTTAAATGCGTTTTTCTCAGAATAATGTTGTTCAAAACGGTTTCCACTCTCAAAGGAAGAGTTTTGCAGATATCTAGTTCCCCTTTGAAGAGAACATTTTTAACGTCATTCTTTAGCTTTTTTTTTGGAAATCTTCCTATTTTTTTTACGAAAAACTGCCGAGAAAAAGGGCTAAATTCGATACTTTTTGTTCAAACCGCCGCCATTTCGTCAAATTAAAAAAACAACTTTCCTACAGATTAATAATCTTTTTGAAATTTTTGTTTCAGATCAAAATTGCGGCCGCAATCGTGGAAACCGTACAGGACCTTTTTTTATTACGTGTCATTTCAACAATTTATTTAACTATTGTACATCCAATAAATAAACATAAAAAAAATCATTTTGTATTCGTCATGAATGTATTTATTTATTTTAAAAAACCGGACCGATTAGTTTATTTGAACATTTAAAAAAAAATCGCGAAAATCAGTGATTTTTCGGAGGGTCACACTGAGACGATCCCTTAAATCAGGCGTGCCTGATCAGGGCGCCTTATTGATACCTGCTCAGGCCCCTGTCTGGCGTAAATCAGGCGTGCCTGATCAGGGCGCCTCATTGATCCCTGATCCGGCCTTGATGGATTCTCAGGCAACCTGATTAGATTTCTGCTTGGGCAGGCGGAGGTGCTTCGGAAATTCCCAGGTCACATGCACCTTTTTAAAATGGCACCACTATTTTTCCATAACTCCATCAATTAACTACAAAGAAGTCCGCACCCCAAGTTTCAAGATGATCGATCAAGATTTAGTATAAAAAGTCGATTAAAAAAAGTGTGTCCATTACTTTCAAAGCACGTTTGCATTGAATCTGATTTGCATTGATGGTATGGCTTATTAAACACGTCAGTCCGTATTAACGAACAAGCTCTAATTGTCGATTCAATAGCTCAATACTAAGCAAAATCCAAGTAAGTCGTACGGCTTTGGTTATATTGTTCGCAAGTAAGAATCTTATCAACTTGCTTTCGAAAGCAGTGATAAGGTTATGATTTTTATAATAATGTATGTTCTCTTCAATAAAAAGTACTACGACGGAATTTCCCTCTGTCAGTACATACCTCAATTTTCCGTAAAATGTTTTCTAATCAGGAGCATATTGATATGATCTTAATTTACAGAGAATGTCAATTGAGAAGAATTACCAATGTAAGTGTTTGCACCGTTTTTTCAATCGATTTTAGGCTAAAACATAGAAATTAATTTTTTGCCGTTTTTTTTTATGCTCAATCTTGATCAAGCATCTTGAAATTTAGGGTGCGAATTCATTTAACGTTCCTTGACAAAATTCTTAAGAAACAAAAATAATGGTCCCATTAAAAAAATAGAAGTGACCTTGAAATCTCCGAATCACCAATCAAGTACCCGCTAACTACATCCGAATCACCAATCAACTACAATCCCTATCAATGACCCTCTTCGAACTGTGCAACTTTTGTTGAAAAAGTTTCTTCCTAAGTTAGATAGGTTAGAAAATACTTGTACTGCTGATATTTGCTGCCTCACCCGGTATCATCGATTAGTATACATATTTTACACGCAACTGTTTGCCTCGGGAGAATATCGAACGGATTTTGAGTCTTTGTAAACTCTGCGCTTTCACTTTCAATCTAACAATCTAAAAAAGTAGCTACTGGAAACAGCTTAATATTATAACATTTTAAATATGATTATACACTACTAACACAAATTAAAGGAACAAAAAAAATCCGATATTTTCAAGTCATTTTTTAATTGCTCCATCTGCGCGAAAAATCATCGTAGGAGAAAATTTGAAACAGCATTTAAAAACTTGAAAACTCTAGTTTTCAAACTTTGACTTCCAAAGTTTTACCGATTGAATTTTTTTTACCAATGAATCAAATATAAAGTTGCGAAAGAAACATCGTCGATATGTTTTCTTCGTGAAGTTCGACAGGCAAGGATTTGTTTGAATTAATGACGCAATCAGTTCGTTTCTCCGTATTTCTTCTTCTTTAATTTGAGCTTTGAACGAAGTCTGTACGATATTTTATTACACAGTTGAGGGCTATCAAAGCCAAAATTACGCTTTTGGCTGTGATAATCAATGTCTTGAACCAATCATTATCCATAAAGTTGAGGGACAGTTCCGGAAAGCTAGATGTATGCCTTTTAAGGGAAAAAAATGAATCATTATTAAGTTACAAAAAATTGATATGAGATACCGATGTAAAAGGATGTAAAAAAATGGCGTTAGTTCCTTAAATTACAACAGTTATGAAATCTTCGCAGACAATCGTCGCAAACAGTATACAAAATACCGATGAATCTCGGAGAACCATTTTAAACAAATTAAATATTGTTAAAAACAATAATGACGTGCCTTCAATTTTTTACAAAAATTCCAAACCTTGATCACCGGGAATTAGAAATTGGGACAACTTAACGCTATTCATACTTTTTGTGTATACTATGAACTTAGAAAAAATGCCTAAACATAATGGTTGCGATGGATATCTGCGAAGATATTGTAACCTTTATCATTTGCGGAACAAACGCTATTTCTACACATGCATATCTCATATCAACGATTTTCTATATTTAAAAATGGATTTTCTGATACCTCCAAGGGCATATATTCAGCTTTCCGGAACTGCCCGTCAACTTTCTGTACGAGGATTGAGGTTCATAAGGTAACGGTACCAATGATCGGACGGTTAAGAGCATTTTTAGATTATAGGATTTAGTATTCATTTAAGGAACGTTAAAAAAAAATGACCGGACCTAACGTCAAGCTCGTAAATTCTAGTTTTCAAAACACATGCATTAACTGCCGGTAAGTTAAATATTTTTATTTTTATACGCTCTAATGTTCAATAACACAAAATGTACCAATTTTCGGACAGCTGTTAGCGTTACGTACCTATGTTCGGACACGCTCATGTCCCAATTTTCGGACATGCAGAAATTGATTCCTATGGTTGCAAGGTTATGTTGAACTGGTACGTAAGATCTAAATATAGGACACATGTACTTACCAATTGATTTTCTCTTCTTTTTTCCCTTCTTTTTTCACTTCTTTTTTTTTCAAAATCCCAAACTAAGTCAGTAATAAGTCATTTATCGCGAGGTACGCAGCGAAACGAAATCAACAACGCGTGGCGTCCGGCGATTTGGTCTCTATGGCTACGTGCTCTCGTACTAGTGATCGGACGAGATCACTGTGGATGAGCTTCGACCGTGGTACATGCGTGTGATACATGTCCCAATTAATGGGACACTGAATTTATTATATAAAACCTTATCCAAACCGAAATTTAACGACGGTTTCGAAAAGTCGGTTCGATTCACTTTCGATGGATCATAAGTCTAGTCTAGAAATCGATAAAAAATAAACTCCTATTACTATCACAAATTATTGCAACTCTTTGGTTCTTCGGTTTAGAAAAGTGCATTCATGACATGGCTGACTCGGACTCGTTAATATAACTCGTCAATTTCACTACTAAAATTCGTTATTAACGTACAATTTTCCAGTAATCAATTAATAATTGAAGGCTGAATAGAATGCAAGCGTTACTTTTCGTTAACTATCAATTATATATGTAATATAGTGAAGTATTCGAACTACTGTCCGAAAATTGGGACCCGTCCGAGCATTGGTACCGTTACCTTAAGATCCCGTGAAAAAATTGCCGACGCTTACAATAAAGCCAACGCTCGGGATGGCAATCGGGGCCCAACCGATGGTACCCAACCATAAGGCCAACGTTCGGCCTGTTTTGTTGACCGATGAGTAACCCATGGTTAAATTGAACATTGGCGCATCGACGACAACCAACCTTGGGCCAACATTGGCCTAAAATTGCACCCAACCTTTGGTACGCCGCACTAGATCCAAACTCTGCCCATCTATATTAAACAATTCTCAGTCTACGTTTGCAGCGATTATTGGCAGCTAGAAAGCTACCAGCGCTGGTCCAGCGTCAGCACCAACACTAGGCTGACGCTGCTTGCCAACTGTAGGACCCATGTAACATTTCGGATTTTCTCCAACCTTCTCCCAGTACTGGTAATGATCGTTGGTCAGTCGTCGAGTATAGTTGGCACTGTACTGGCCAAGTGCTGGCTTTTTGTAATTTTTTTCATGGGATATTGATCATCAAAATCAAAAGCGTCATCAAGCCTTTGATAGCTCATAAATGTGCGACAAATCATCCGATAGACTTCTTTCAGAGCTCAAATGAAAGTGGAAGAAACAAGGAAACGGCATCCGATTGCCTTATTAAAAAAAAAAATCCCTTGTCTGTAGACCATTTTTAAAAGATTAAAAAATCGAAAAATTTTGCGTCACGATTTTTCTTTTGATTCAGTAGTAACAAAGGGTAAAAAATGGTGGAAGTCAAACTTCAGAAACTAGAGAAATCGAGGTTGGAAATGATTTTGTAATCTTCTCATACGGTGATTTTTCGCAGCGATACAGCAAATTAAAAATTTCCTAAAGAATTCGGAAACTTTTTTGTTTTCTTTATTTCTGTCTGTGATGTGTTCATTTGAAGTAGGTCAAAGGTACTTTAAATTTGAAAAATTTAATTGTTTATGAGTGATTGTGTATTTATAAGTCTACTTGTGTCCACTTGTGAGGTTAAATATTGGAAAATTTCCATAAGTTGTGAAAACCTACATACACACACACACACACACACTCACACACACACACACACATGCACATATATATTGTGACGGAACTTTTCCTTTATATCAGTCGAGCCTCCGGAAATATTCGCGTCACCTTCGGCTGTCGACTCTTGCCAAGGCTCCCGCATGCTCCGGTGGGCGCCATCTACTTCGTTTCACCAGGTTAGCGTGCGGTATGATCTGGGGGAAGGGTGGAACTACTTCATACCCCATCAAACAGCACAAACACGTAATCTTTGATAAAAATAAAGTAAACAAAAACGCGGGTTAAACATGGAACGGTTGAGTTTTTGGGCGTCACGAAACTGAAAAACCACGACTGGAAGCCTCAGCGTGAGCGAACGGTCATGGCAGTGCACGGCCGCTCAGGCTGCAAAGTATGGTAGAGAGAGTCGAGATCTGATTTCGATAGATAAGGGATCGACACGAGATAATCGGAAATGTAAACGAATTGTTTTTTATGCTATTGCGAGAACGTTTAAATGACCTAGAACGACTTTGACCCCCTTATGTTTTTTAAGCAGCTGGAGATGCTCGCTAAGATGGTTAAAAATGTACCATTCCATTTAAAAAAGTGGAGGTGGCTTGGACTGTGCGTCAGCGCCTCCACCGAAATAAAAGACATTTTTTTGTGACATCTATAATTACCGAGTTATTTCGGGTGGCAGAGATAATTGGGACATACTGTGTGTATATATGTGTATATATATTCATATATATATATATATATATATAGAGAGAGAGAGAGAGAGAGAGAGAGAGAGAGAGAGAGAGAGAAAGGGGCCTTCTCCGAAAAACAAATCGAACCACTATTTCAGCGTATTTTTCCGTCCTCTTTACAGGCATGTCAACAAAAATTATCGCTATATAACATGACGTATAACAAATCTAAACGAACCCGAACATTTTACCATTGCGTAACATTGTTATGGATTCCGAAGTAGTACTAATCGGGACGCTTGTTTGGCATACCAGCGAGATGTCAACATTGTCGAATGCCTAACCACTGTAACCCCAAATACAATATTCGCGGTACGATTACTTCCGACTTTCTTCCCTTCGTACCGTGATTAATTGTAGAAAACGAACATTTTAAATAGCGTATTTATTATTGGGAGGTAAAAATTCGTCTAAACAGTGGTTTAATTTTTTCAGAAACGGCCCCTTTTCTAGATATTTACCCAAATCTGTGCTATACAATGGTAGGTGACGGAGATTGCGCAGATAGTGGGATCTGAGAACAGATCCCGCATTGAACACTTTGTCAAAGCCTGCCTGCGGTACTAGTCACACAGGGCGTCTTAACTCTCTATTTCAGTTTGTCGCATGACAGCCAGAGGGTCATTTCCACAAGTTAATTGAATAATAATGACTTGGCGCAAGCCTCTTACCATGCCACTTGGGCTGCAAGTTATTCGCCAGTACCAGCTTGCATGCGTTCAACTATACGTCTGCAGTATACATATGCCTTCCAAAAGGTTGTGCTCATGGGGTGGCCCATTCAACCTTTAGGCAGGTGAGATTATCGTACAATACAAACGAGCAAGGGAAGGCATGCGTACACAAGTATCATGCGGCTCGCGCCATTTGTACTCTTCTACGTACTGTGTAGTACGAGTGGAAACCACATGTATGCCAGTATTACTATGAAAACCCTTCGGTACAAACGCGCATTCCCCTTTTCTTTGCCGGCTTTCTTAGCAAAACTCTAAACAGCCGCTTCTCCTTTTCTCTCTGTTTCACCGATATACTATACCTTTATTGTTCAGTATGTAATATCTTCAAAGTATAATATTAGGTACTTCCCACAATTGTATTATAATGGCGGGTTGCTCGATGGGGCTTGCTAAGGGAGTATACCAAAGCTTGAATGTATTAAGGATCGGGTGTACAATAACGAGGTTGAGGCACGTGTTGCCACAAATTGAGCACTTATCGCACACGTCCTATGAGTGCATAATGCACTACATCAATAGCCTACTAAGTACGTATTTAACAATAATTTATGTATCATGTCCACTCAATATTGCACCATCCAGGTCGGACATTGGGATTTTTTTTTACAGCCGCTATATACCGATAATGACTATGCCTTTTAACTTGTGTCCTCGGATCCAAATTACGAGCTCAAGATTTTTGATGCCGAATAGTGAAAACTCTTTCGTGGCCTATTCGCATCCACTATTTCGGAAAGCTGAAGATTTCGGACGGAAGAAGACGAGATGGTGTTACTGTGGGAGAGAAAGAACTGAAAATGCATTCATCGCCACCGATCAATGAGTATCTTTCTTTCAGTTTGTAGAGAGTAATTATCGAAAAACGAATGGTGAATCCCAAGGGCCCGAGTCTAACTTCTTAAATGGGCCCATTTCAACGCATGTAACGGGAATATAGTATGCATTGCTTTACGATATGCCTATACAAGGACATGTTTATATTTGCGGCAGGAAGGCATTACTTGAAAATATATCTTCACGTGATGTATTCCTAGCCGTAATATTAAAATAATCCGAACAATAGCCCTCCTTCTAAAAATATTAAATAATGCGTATATTCAACATAAAACACATAGCAGTAATGAAATTTAAAAAATAATTTTTCCATTAAAAAAAATAAAGGCAGGCAAAATAGATTCAGGTTGTACGTTTCTAATGAGGATCTTGAAGAAACATGATCGTACCCTTGATCTGCCAAAAAATGTGCGTTGCATTCCAACGATGCAAATTTCAATATCATACGTAACACACGGTATATACAACCCCTTTAAAAACTTGAACAAGTTTAAAAAAACGCCAAATAATAAAAAATGCCCTGGAAAAAATTATCGGTCAATTCACCATCTACAAAATTCGAATTAACCTCGAAACACTTGTGATTTTTTCCAAGCCATACTTGCATTTACATTATAAGTTATCCAATTCAAACATACAAAAGAAGTGAGACAACTTTTTATGCAAAAGCCAAGCAAATTTAGTGGAAACGTACACAAAATTGTCAAACCCTAGAAATACGATTTTTATTAACAATTTATTTTAAGAAACCATATTACTATTTTAATCAAAAGTTCGAATCACGATTATATAAAAGTATAACGTATGCATCACACAAGTACTGTATGTATGTATCACTGGAAATGTTGTGCAACGACTTGGCGTGCATGGTTAAGAAAAAACGCTCGGGAAGATACACGATTTTCTTGGAGAAACGTTCCTACTGCTTCCATAAAAAACTTTTGCAACAATTGATTTACTTAAATTATTTCAAATTGTAACATCGCATCAGTTACTGCATCATGTATACAGAATTATTAGCAATGAGATGTTCAGCCTGCCAAAACTATGTCTGTTACACGAAAATTTATGCGACGCAATTGATTTCATGAGATGTATGGTGGTTTTGTAATAGACTAGAAGGTAAATACTTTCACGTACCTTTTTAACGTACGTAAATAACGTGAGTTTTCAAGAGCAGTATGGTCTAGGGGTACATCGCTGATTTTGTTATTTGTACTATGCGGAATCAGAAACTTGGTTTGCAGTTACATAATAAATTGCGTCAATTTATGTATTTCTTAACCTGATAGTCGAGTTGTTGAGAAAACGTCATCCTTCGCCGAGCTTTTTTTCTTAACCATGCACGCCAAGTCGTTGCACAGCATGTCCAGTGATACATACATACAGTACTTGTGCGATGCATACGTTGTACTTTTATATAATCGTGATTCGAACTTTTTATTATAATAGTATTATGGTTTCTTAAAATAAATTGTTGAGAAAAATAGTATTTCTAGGGTTTGACAATTTTGTGTACGTTTCTAGTAAATTTGCTTGGCTTTTGCATAAAAAGTTATTTAACTTCTTTTGTATGTTTGAATCGGAAAAGTAATAATGTAAATACAAGGATGGTTTGAAAAGAATCACAAGTATTTCGAGGTTTGTTAGAATTTTGTAGATAGTGCAACGACCGACAATTTTTTCGAGGGATTTTTTTTATTATTTGGCGGTTCTTTTACTCGGTCAAGTTTTTTAAGGGGATTTCATATCTTCTTAAAATAAATATATATACAGGGCTACTGATTATTGGTCACGATCCGTTGAAAGGATTATAGGACGTTTTCCGCTGTGAAATAACCTAACAATGTTTTATGCAAAAGTCAACCAATTTCGAGATATTATTTTTATGATTTAACTACCCAGATAAACCGATGTACCTCATATTGTCATCATATGTACATCTTCTCTGCAGCATAGAAAGTCTTACAGCTGTGTATCCCTTATGAGTGCTCTCCTTGAAGTCATATTGTCATTACACGATGATTCACAATAACACATCTAAATGTAGCAAAGTTGTTCTCACACGAATATGCATGCAGTGAATTCATCAGACTAGCGAAATCGGCTCACGAATATATGACTATAAGTGAGTACATTTGGGGCTCATATGGGTGTCACGGCGTCAAGAAATTGTCGTGCTCCTACGGAGATCATATTGGCGGCATGGCGTGACGTGACTATGTTCTGCATATATGGAGCTCATATGGGTGCCACGGCGTGAAAAATTTAAAAAAATAAAAGAATGTTGATTAAACAAAATCTGGTAGTATTCTTATTTCTATACGCTTTATTTATGTTTCTGCCTATATGATAAATTAATTAAGGGGAGGGTAGGGGTTTCAGCGTGAAAAAAACACTTTTGCGATTTTTTTTCATCTATATGGATGAGTAAATTCATTGAAACCTTTTGTACATTGTTAAGTGTCATTTCAAGAACATTCCGTGAAATTTTTACGCGAAAATATCCACAAACAAGCCGGTGACAAAGCTTTTCCAAGGACGCCTTTGGAAAGACACGATTTGCGATGTTCACTGATCTCAGCTAGAAATTATCCGAAATCAAGTACCATTGAAATTTAGTCAAAGTATCATCAAATCCTCCCCCGAACGGTGATAATTTTTTGTTTCATTTCTAAATTTTTGATAGTCATGTAAAGTGAAAAGTGCTATTTTTCACGAAATATTCCGCTATTTTGGGGGTGGAAAACCCCCTCAATGTAAAAAAAATCTCAAACTAACCGTTGGGGGGAGGTGTTTTATATGTAGAAAGAGTGTACCAAGTTTGAAATAAATCGGTCATATAGTTTTCAAATGGCAGTGAACACGGACTTTGAAAACGTGGTTTCGAGAAAAACGCGGCACAGGCTTGTTTGTGGAAATTTTCGCGTACAAATTTCACGGAATGTTCTTGAAATGACACTTAACAATGTACAAAAAGTTTCAACAAATTTACTCTATCCACATAGATAAAAAAATTGCAAAACAGTGTTTTTTCACGCTGAAACCCCCACCCTCCCCTTAAAACGTACCCTGCCTAGTTAAAGTTTTTATCTACCTACGCTACGGTTGGAACCTACGTCTTCTAATTCTAGAGCTTAGCACGCTGCCTACCTAGCCATCCTAACACTTGTGTAACGTTTCTTTGTGTCTTTGCATATTTGTATCATTGTTGATTTTTATGCATATCGCCGTCATATTGCGCTCATGGGACGTATCATTGAGAAATATGCATATCGCGGTCATGGAATGTATCACTGAGAACCATGCATATCGCCATCATATTGTGCTCGTGGGATGTAACACTGACAAATATACATATCACCGTCATATTACGCGCATCGGATCTATCACTGAGAAACACGCATATCGTCGTCATATTGTGCTAGTGGGATGTAAGTACCACTGACAAATATACAGATCGCAGTCATATTGCGCTTATCGAATGTATGCACGATATGCACTTAGAAACATGCATATCGCCGTCATGTTGCACCCATCGAAAGTATCACTGAGAAACACGCATATCGCCGCCATATTGCTTGCATGGCATGTCTACTACCAGTGCTAATCTAGTGAATTCATCAACATAAGTCAGTGGATGACTTCCATATGACGTAAAATTTGCAGATATTAATTGCGGACACTTGACCACAGCGATGTGAGTTCGACGTGCTCCACACGTACGATGCATTTGTAAAAGACATATTGAGATGAAAATGTTTTGTACATTCACGATACTAAACGAGTTCACGGCTTTGCATCATGACATGTAGTCAATATGTTGTAAAATTTGCTTCACCCATTGTATGCCCGGCGCGATGATCATGACTGTCTATCTGGGTATAAACATGAATATAGTATAACTTAACTGTATAAAGTCCATCTGTATAAATAAATATCGATGTGAATACCAAATTATAGCATATGAAAAATACTACGAAAGTCGCCCTCTTAAAGCTCCCAGTCGATCTTAAATTCTTAAAATGCTCAAATTACCGATCGCGAAAAGTTTTTTTATGAACATTTTTGGGTAATCCAACGAGTGATTCATTTCGACATAAAAGTTCCAATAGACAAATTATTTCTGAAAGCCAGGCAATAACTCACCAACTAAATAGTACATACATTCAAACGAGATTAAAATTAAGTCGCCATTGTAATACAAACAAAGCAACCAACCACAATAAATGATAACGTACGACTATAAATGCAAAAAATAGTATAATAACATTTAATAAAACTCAAACAATCCCAAAAACCTTGAGAATTCATTTGAGAACTCGTAATATCGGATTTCCATGGCCGTTATTAATTTACCGAATTGTGGTATTGCGACGTAGATTAATAACCAAACGTAATCGATGGAGAGCCGGGCGAGCACCGCCGATCGTCTTGTTCCGTGTATATATAAACTTGGCTGAGCTTCTCTTCTTAACCATGCACGCTAAGTCCTTGCACAGCATTTTCAGTGTACTTGTGTGGTACTTAAATTGTACTTTTATTGGGAGTACAAATAAGTCTCGCCGTTTGACAAAAGATGGCCCTACCAGGAGGTTATGGTTGAAATTGGCAAATGTGAAACGTCATATCGTAAGGTCGGACATCTGGCAAGACCATAACCTTGAAATACTAGCGATGTTGTATCAGCATCACATAATTTTTTCCGTGCGAAAATGTCAAGTGTTGGGCCGAACATGCGTCGTTTGCGGGAAGCTTTAATTTGGAAGCTTTAATTTGAAAAAATCTGCAGATAAGGCGCATCGATTGATTGTAGAAACATATGGTGAGGCTGCTTCAAGTGAGAGAAGTTATCGTGAGTGGTTCAAAAAATTTAAGAGCGGTGAGGTTGACCTCCAAGACAAAGAACGTGGCGGAAGGCCGAAAGTGTACGAAGACCCAAAATTAGAAGCATTATTGGAGGGAGATTCGCTATTCGGGAATCATTGTCTTGTCCTCTTTTTGAATTTGATTGGCGAATAGAAGATTCAAGCTCGCAGCATCGAGCGGACGAACCTTGCGTGAAAAAGAGAGGGGGGAGGGCTGGCGGCAGCGTTCAAAGACACGCGACGAACAATCGTCACCGTGTACTCCGATCTAAGGGGTCACACCACTGTGGAATTTTTTAAGAATTGTTTTTTCTTTTACTTGAATTAAAAGATGCTTTGAACCATCTAGAAAAAGGGTAAAAAGTTTGGTACCTGTAAAACAAGGCCCGCAGGGTCGTATGAGTCTGCGGGGCAGTGGCTGGCCCGTGTGCAAGACATCGACCGTTTTTCTTGAAACACAAATTTTCAAAACGGCACGCAGCATAACTCCAACAATTTTCATTATTTGCACCCCAAATTTTAAGTACATGTTTAAAATAAAATTCCGAAGAGAAATACATACGGGATTTTCTATGAGTTAGTTATGAGATTAGTTATTAACAAATTGTTGTCCTTTTTTTCTGTCGAAAATTAAGTTTTTGATTTAATGCTTGCCAATTACACAAAAATTAATATTCTTACAATCCTCTACGTATTTCTCCAGCTATACTCGTGTAAATTAATATAAATTAAATTTTTTTTTTCAAAAAACATATTTGCGTCAGCCTTACTGCGTGCCGCAGAGCATCTCAAATTCAACATGCCCCGCCAGAATGGCTCCAGCGTCACCTTTTGGTGTAATTTTTTAAATATAAATCTCAGTTTGTTCAATTGAAGATATGACTAATAAAATCCTTGAATATTAGTATTCTCTTATTTGTCCTTCGACCAAAAAAAAAAAGAACGAAATATCATTCAATTTTGGACGTTTACAGTGGTATTTACCCGTAAGGTAAAACGAGCGTGCGCTCTTGATTTCTATCGATTTTGTTCAAATTTCAACCAGACATTGTTCATATCATTATGCAGGCTTGAGTGAAATTTCAGAACAGTTGACTATTTAGATTGGGAGATAATGGGTTTTTAAATAGCAACTTTTAACACTGCAGGGTCTGCATTGACCGAAAGTCAGGTCACATAATTCGGCGTACCATTCTATTGTGGTTATTAATTTTGAAAAAAAAAAAATTATGATTAGATAGCAAACTAGTTGGGGAACGAGTCAAAAAAGTTTGGATTGTCTTTACTATTCAGTTTTGCGAAAGACGTTCCGTAACGACAGAATAACTCTCGATAAAAATATTTGTCCCCTATAATAAGAAGACATTGTGCAATACCGCAGAACAGTTGAACAGTTCAATATTTAGAGAAAAAATATAATTATCATGTTACTAAAGTTAAAAACTTTTATCGTAAAAAAAGATTTGCCCTATAAACATTAATATTTTATATTGTTTATGTTATTGCCATGTGTCTTCTTATAGAGGAGAAATATTTGTTACGGAAAATTACTCTGTCTAAATTTCAATGCAGACCCTACAGTGTTAAAAGTTGCAATTTTAAAACCCATTATCTCCAAATCTAATTAGTCGACTGTTCTGAAATTTCACTGAAACATGCATAATGATACGAACAATCGAAAAATTAAGGAAAATTAAGAATATATTTTGCTATATTCGACCTACATTACATAATTTTTGCATAGAAAAATATTGCGATCCAAGCGACTTATGCGGTGCCGTCGGAGGCGCCAAAAAAAAGTTCCTCCATTGCTGACATGGTTCCGGCCGATTGAGTAGCTGAAACCGAAAAAGGAAATAAATGTCGTTAAACTGGAAGGTATTTCCTGTACAATGACGTAGGATTTTCGAAAAATATCAAAATCTTACAAAATGGCGTAGTTATGAAAAAAAGTCTGTTTTCTTGCCTATAAAATGGTCCTTTTTTAATGCCAAATCGTCAATTTTCATCCAATCAAATATATCCTACGTCATTGTAAAGTAAATATATTCAAGAGTACTCAGTTCAAATTTCAAGTCAATCGAATAATTGCTCTTTGAGTTACAATGTCAGCAAACTTGAAAAATCTCATTTCGAGAAAAACGCGTTTAAAGATTCAACTATCGATTTTTGCAAGATAAAATAATATTGATATAAATGATATAAAGGATAATGATATTCTTGAAAGTATAAACTGTCAAAAAAGGCAAAAAAATCGATTTTTTGAACGTGTGACACTGGTATAGCCCCTTAATAACAGCGCACAAAATTACGGCTGCCGCCGTAGTTTTGTGTGTGAACATCTGCGACACTTGTGTAGCGGCATCACAGTACAGACATTTTCTGGGACACCGAAACCGTCTTATGTGTGAACGGAACGGGCATTAGTGTCAGACATTTGTGTCACAATTAGTGTCGTAGTCTATGCAGGCCTTAACACTTACAGAATCCATCGTTTCTTCGTTCCTTACTTTTATACTGATAATTTTATTCGTGACATTAAAGTTTACCGATAATTTTTTTGGTCCATTTAGGCTGTGAAAATAGTTCGCTTGTTTTGGGTGAAGTTCCGAAAACCATACTCCTCTGATCGAGCTGAAATTTTGCACCCAACTTCCTCTCATTATCCTAAGAGAAACCGTTAACGGATTTTTGACGACTAGCAATAGTTTTCGACATATCGCATTATAAAGTTTATTATTTCACGCCATACGAGTATATCTATATATCCGATAGACACCCCCCACTCCTCCGGCCGCGCTGCTTCCTGGCAAACAGTGCTCGCCCGTACGTGCATATCACTTGCCATGTGGGATGGGTTTGTTTGGATTTATTTAATATAGTAGAAGTGCAGTACAATAAATAACTTTCAATATACAATAGATCGAAAACTATTGCTAGTCGCCAATATCCTTTTAAAGGTTCTCTTAAAACATTGAAAAGAAGGTCTGTGCAAAATTTCAGCTTCATCAGTGGGATATGCTTTTCGAAACCTTATCCCTTATTTTTGCGTATTACAGTTTAACGACCTGCATTTGTAAAATGCCCAACAACAACCCATCAATGGCTGGAACAGATCTGGCAAGCCGTTCATCCGCCTAAGATACCCCAATGCTGATCGCCATATTATCGGTGCGATGGTATTGGCCCCCCAATGGCTGGCATAGATTTGGCAAGCCGTTCATCCGCCTACGATACCCCAATGCCGATCGCCATATATCGGTGCGATGGTATTGGCTCACCACTGGCTGGTATAGATCTGGCAAGCCGTTCATCCGCCTACAGTACCCCAATGCTGGTCGACGAATTATTGGCCGATTATTAGCAAACCGTGTAATGGCTGAATGCTGGCCTTTTTGTTACGACAGGCGACCCTATATGGGCATACAGGTACAATGTGGGGTATAATCTCTGTACGCCATACCAATAGTACGCTCGGTCATCAGGGTGAAGCTATCGAGGAATGGCCACAGGTCCACAAATTATCCGTGTTTGAGACGTGAGAGTTTAGCGTTCGTAGCAAATGGCGTTGAACTTTCGTGCCTCATTTTGGTCGCACACTGCTCACGAAATCGAGGATTTTTAGAGGTAATGACAATGGCTACGGATGATCGGAAAATATGCTATCTGCGATTTTTCCACGAATAAATACCGAGGTATTCCTGCAAAGAGCAAATAAACTTGAGTTTCTTGCATCGGAGCCGTTGGCTGTTTGACACATCGGCGAGCGGGAAAACAATGCGAGGGAAGATAGTGGCAATTGGCAAAGTACGTCAATTGAGGTTATGAGACAGGCCATATTTTTTATTCTTACGGATATAAATTCCAGCGATACGATCGTGCTATCAAAATTCGAGGACACACGATAATATCCATATGATCGCGGGAACGGGAAAATTGCATCGATATTGAGGAGTTCGTCAACTTCGCGTGCCGCCGTTGTCGCGTCGAAGCAACAGCGTCGTAAGAACAAAAGAAAAACACTTTTCGAGTCTCACTTTCACCGTGAGCAAACTCACTTATTGATTTTCGTCAATGTTGCTATTCGGAGACGCCGAGAGACTTTAAGTGTAGAAGAACGATGTAAATCAATCTAACGCGACAAAACACCGGAGTTCCCATCCACGCAACTGCCCGGCGGTACGAGAAAGGGGGGGGGGGCACTGCGTGTCAGGGCCTTTACACACGGCGTCATGGCACGGCGTGTTCGATTCGATGTAGTGTATATTTTGATACGACCGATTGTCGAGCGAGTCAACAAACGGTGCACTTCAGGCTGAATCGCGGCGTTTCAGCGTGAAGTGAATCTAAAACGATTCTGAGGTGTTGAAGAATTTTCGTGGTAAAAAGATCGTTCGGAAATTCGGTCGAATATTATGAGATCTCAAGACTGAGTCAAATTTAATTATACAAAAATATTTATAATTTTGAAGAAAATAGACATCATTAATTAAAAATTTTGTGTTATTCGTTAATGGTAAAAACAATTATCGAGTATCAATCATTTGAATTATAGAACTATTGGGTAACAATATTATATCTATTTCGATTAAGGCGTTTGAAAAGAAAAGTTATCAGAAAATAATTATAGATTAAAAGATTTTGGTTAGTATATTTATGATTTTGATATCTCATCAATACTATACCAAAAAAACTATATGAAAAAGTTTATTTAGATGAAAAAACAAATAAAAATACACATTTATTTATTATGAACTCAATAACATCGTAATTTATAAGATTAATGATAAAAAATTAATTATTTACTTATAGTAAAAAACCGATGATGAATTTTGTTATAAATTGAAGAAATTGATTATTTATTCGATTGTTGAATTAGACCGGTAAACACCATATGTCGCATTGCATAAGCAATTAATTTGCATAGTTAAAGATATTTATACGTAATCAGTGAAGATTTTTTCTAAAAACCCTAGAAACCTCGGGATCTTTATCTTAAAAAAATCTACAATCACCATGCCGAGATAAATGACATAGATACTTACACGATGCTAATTTGAAACTTGCTGAGCAAATATTACAAACTGCTGATCTTTCTTCATTAGCCACACATGGTTTAAAATAATCCCAAGTTGGGCTTCGCAACGGTGCGTTTCTTTTTTCATTACTTTCATTAGTAAGCGCTTCTACATTTTCTTCAGGACAAACATCCATTATATCATCGAATGGAGATTGAGATGATGAAGTACTAGTTGATTCTGTCATTTTCGCAATTTTTCATTTAATTTTTGAATTGTATTAATTAAAAATGAAAATTTCAGAACTACTACCACCGTGCAACGTACAGCCCAGATAGCTATTAAACATAAAAAATTATAGATTGACGAGTAACGCCATCACAGTCTACACCAGCCTTTATCATCGGTCGGTAACAAAGTTTAAGCGCCAAAATTTAAAATTATACTATTCTATTTTTCATACGTGTGTCATAAGTATTCAAAAAACAATTTTGAAATACCTCAGGAAACTTATTCAAGTTTTCAATTGATTCAAAGTTATTTGAATGAATTTGGAAATAAAACAAATCTGGCGATTGCTGTCAATACTTAGTTAAAAAATATTTAACATTTCACAAAAACATATTTAATATGCAAAAATGTTGCACCGACGAATATACGCCTCTTTGTTGAAAATGATCGAAATTAAAAATAAAATATTAAAATCACGAATTTATCTAGAGTATAAAAAACAAAATTATTCAAATAGATGAATTTATTTTTAATTTTATTTATCTTCAAGGAAGAAAGGCATACCTGAAGAAATATTTCTACTGATAAAGTTGATTTTTATAGAATTAAATAAATCAGTGTATTCAGTTAATTTTTACATAAATATGAAAAATGTTGATTTTTCAATAATAATCGATTATTGTAGAAAAACATGTTTTCGAAGAAATTTTAATTATTAGAATAGTTTAAACTATTTGAATAATTCGAACGATTCTTTAAAAATTATTATTTTAATAATAATTCATTATTTGAAAAATATTCGTATAGTTCGAATATTCTTATCGAAATCCGAATCGAATACCACTATTCGATTCGATTCGATTCGAACACTATTAGCACACCCCTAAATTAAAGACTTACAAAAACATTATTAGAAACTAAATTTTTTCTCATATCATCTTGAGATTGACCCATTATTTCTTGTCCATTCCGATTTTAAAGTGTGCTGTGCCCATCCTCTTCGCAATCGTTTGCTGTTCGAAATGCCGCCTAATTGAACTCTGAATTTCAACGGCAGATCAACGATTTTTTCCAAATTTTCCATCCCTATGCATTTGCCTCTTTTTCGGCCTTTCAAGTACACCTCCCGGAAGGACAGATTGAGATGTCGGGATGAGCAGCATGCTTTAAATCTATTAATATCTGTCCGGCAAACTCCTTGATAAATTTGCGCGTTTTTAAATAACAGCGTTGTTACGGCTGTTTGAAATTCTGGCATTTTGACAATTCTAGAATAGTGGCTAGCGTCGCCATTTGTTTTGTCATTTTCGATTCTTACCACATTTTGAGAGTCGATCTCATAGGAAGTTTTCCCCGCATTGCGAAACGGATTTCAGCATCAAAAGCAACAATAGATCAACTACCTTCGACAACGACTGCCTGGCTTGTCCATGAAGAATTATCATACAGACTACTAAAACGGACTCATGCATCAAAAGTCATCGAGATAAAACGATGACGTCCCTGCAATAACCGCCTGAGCCTTGCAACTGTAACAAAATATGAACACTTACAAGTGTACATGTACCAATGTAAAACAAAAATAAAAAATTAAAGCCAAATGCCCTTAATTAGGTAATAAATGCCCGATTTTTTAAAACTTTCCTCTCATTTCAGGTACTCTAAACTAGAAGACCATCAAAAATCGAATTAAATCGAAAAAATATAAATGCCCATTAATGACGAATTCTGATAAATTCGAATGAGTATCTTGCCATAGCTGACTGCACGAATCTTCGTACGTAACTGTAGAAAAAAAAATTTGCGATATGACTATGAATAGGGTCATTATAATACCATTAAACGTGGATTCACGTATCAAAACAATTGTTTTCCTGAAGCTACATATCGGGACGACAACCATGACGTGTATGCGTTTTGTTTCCTATTCGAACGTGCATTGTGGTAACATCCTTGAATGGGCATTAGTTTTTATTCCATTTTCCAATGCATTCCCAGACCGTTTTAGAGCGTCTTTAATGGAACGAGAGTTTAAATACGTCAGGCATGTAGTGTCCAATTACTGGCTTATATTTTCAATTGAATATTCTCGTGTTATATTGATACTCTCATGAATGTACACTGTACTAGAGTTCAAGCGTTGTTCGAGTTTCAAGGCGGAGAAAGTTATTGCGAAAACTCATGTAGAGATTAAGTCAACGAGTGCTTAGCTTGCACCCCTCATAGTAACGAAAAGCCTGCAAGTGACGGGTATCCAATTTTTTATTCAGCAGCCTTTTAGTGCGCGCACATGCATTTTGTCGGTTTGTTTCGTAACAGTGAATACGGCTGTGTACATCGTCTTACATTTTCTATGTAACCTTAAGACGGAAAATCTTTATTTTTACTTTCTATTTACCCATCAATAATTAAAACTAAAGAGCCGGGAGCTTCTGGCCGGGAGGACACTACCTGAATATATTTCGCCAACAATCCAATGATTTTGTGATACTCGTGAAATAATCAGTATCAGTACCACCGAATACTATCTATTTAACTCGAGTATATCGCCAAAAGCCCTTCCAGTACGTGATCATTTCCATATCTAGTTCCGTTTATTTTCCTATCTATTTCGTATGACTCCTGGTAATTTCCCACCCGTTTCCCGGCCAGTTCTTGAAAAAGGAAACGGATGATGAAGGCCTGGCCTAAGACCTGTTATATGGCGAACCTGATCCACGCTGAAAAGCCTGAACATGGCCTAATATTATCTAGGGAATAAGGCAGATAGGGGGCAGTACTTTATTCCGAGTCAAATTTCTACACGGAACACTGATTCTCAACACGGTCTCCATCCGGAAGCCACATACTTTAGTAATAACATTAAGAGCCACGAAAACCTTATAACTAAAAATGGGTCAGGTCTTATTCGTGCACTTATTAACTCCCAAATGTTAGTACTGGAATAGGGCCCGCACCACGATCAGAACGGTCGTGGTCATAAAAGGCATCCTCGGGGAAAATAACAGTTCGACTTCATATGTGTGCGCGCGCATATAAATACAAGGTGGGAAAAAAGTATGGAAACCCCTGGAAATTTCGGAGGGTTACTTAAAAAAACAAATATTCAAGGCCAGGTCTTAGGTAATTTTCAACAAGCAATCCAATGGTGACCTTTAATTTGACCTTAAACCTCATCTTCAAGGTTATTTCAATGTCAACATTGTTTTTTTTTTAATCGGAACCCCTATTTTTGACATCGGCAATCGAAAGACCGGAACATTTTACGTTTAAATATGTACTCAGGTTATTGGGCAGTTATGACCTCGAAGGTCAGCTGAAGTTCATTTGAACTTAATAAAGGTCTGGGTTGGGTTAACGAGACGGTCCAGTATTTTCTCAGGTCAAGATCATTCTGGGAGCAATTTTCAACGAGGAATCCAATGGTGACCTTCAATTCGACCTTGAACCTCATCTTCAAGGGGAAACCACTATTTTTCAGATCGACAATAGAAAGAGCGGGAAATGTTACGTTAAAAAATGTTGATACATTTGATCTTCACAATGACCTTTATGATTACCCACAAATCCCAAACCCACAAACCCCAAATCCCAAACGCACAAATCCACAAAGTAGAAATACACAAACCCCAATATTCTACCCGTATGTCAAGTTTTATTTAATTCGGTGGGTTTCACTTGGATAAGTTTACTTGTTAGTAATTTTTCTTGAATCAAGCGTTAAAGCAGCAGCTATTTCATTGAAAACAAATTTTTTATTTCATAAAATAAATATGTTAATCGACAGGCAATTCGTTTGCTATAGTAAAAAAATTAATTACGATTGAATAAATTTCCGGCCAGAGAAAAGTTCAATCACATTTTCTTTCTATGTCTCTGGTACGGTGAATGCTTCGCTTATTGTCTCGTTAACCTAACCCAGACCTTTCTTAAGTTCAAAGGACCTTGAGCTGACCGTCAACGTCACTCCTGGGCAATGACCTGAGTACATATTTAGACGTAAAATTTCTCGCTCTTTCGATTGCCGATGTCAAAAATAGGGATTCTCATTAAAAAAACAAAGTTGACCTTGAAATAACCTTGAAGATGAGGTTCAAGGACAAATAGAAGGTCACCATTGGATTTTTCGTTAAAAATTACCTAAGACCTGATCTTGAATATTTATTTTTTTAACGAACCCTCCGAAACATCCAGGGGTTTCCATACTTTTTCCCCACCCTGTATATACTGGTAGCATCGGTGTTTTGTAATGGACAATACCGAGACCACACGGATGATCGTATATATGCGTTTCCAACATGCACCTCTACGGTATACAATAGTTCTAACGTCCCCTCCAATGCCCCTTTGGTGTTCGATTCGACATTATAAATGAAATCGTTTTGTACCATTATGCGTTGATTTATCCATCAAAACGATATTTCCTCATAAATGGGCATACTGCAAATCATACTTTTCTTCATAGAGTCCCCATATCATCCATTAAACAGTATAGCCGGTATCGATATATAAATACCGTTAAGTATATATACGAAGGCAGTCAAGATATTCTTTTCCCCGAGGGTGTATTTCTGGACAATAATGAATAATGGTGGATGTGCCCGATGTTCGGCTCCGGCGGTGCTTCTAGTTAAGCAGCGTTGTGTATTGTCGATACTCAGAGTGGTGACCGCTTAGCCGTGAACTGGCTGTCGCGTCAACCAGTGAGTGGAAGACCGAGACATCGGAAACCTTGGTATAGATACTTGAGTAAGAGTCTGCGCACGAGATAATGAGAAGAATATGGGGCCGTTTTTACCGGCACGGATTTTCCGCAGTTCCGGTACCTTTGGCAGTACCTTCGGCAAATGCGATATACCTTAAGATGACTTTGGACGCAATGAAAGTGAGATTAGACTAGCGAAGTGCGAGGAATGGTAGAAAAGGGTCCTATTGAGAAGGGTAATACGTTGGACCTCAGGAAATCATTACATGTAGTCGTATACATCCATATAGAAATTTGAATGGGGTAAAAGTACTGTCCCTTATCTGCCTTCCCCAGATAATATTAGGCCATGGTCAGGCCGCCGAGCGTACATCATTTTTGGATAATTTTTTTAATTGGGTGTACAACTTAATTCCGTCCGTTTTTTGGCTTACAATACGCACTTATTTGAATGATAAAATGAATTAATACATTAATCAAAATATTGTCCATCGCTAGCCACTACTTTTCCCCATCATTCTGGTAAATTATTAATTCCGTCGCGGAAGAAGCGTTCATCTTTTGAAGCCAAGAATGAATCGAGCCAATTTTTTATACCCTCTTGTGACGTGAAGCGTATTTCAGTCAAAGCGTTCTGCATCGATCGAAACAAATGGTAGTCGGAAGGGGTAAGGTCTGGGCTATAAGGCGGGTGAGCCGGAATTTCCCATCCGCTATTTTCCAAATAGTTTTTAACCACAATAGCAACGTGAGGCCGAGCGTTGTCATGTTGAAAGATTATGAACTCGTGTTTGGTCGCATATTCTGGACATTTTTCGGCTATAGCTCGCTTTAAACGGATATATTGTTGCCTGTAGAAGTCTCCCGTGATGGTCCCACAAGCATTCGGTGGGCTTCAGCTGCACTTTTCTTCCAATTGAAACAGAAAATCAACACTTCTCGCAAATAGTGCTTATTTGGAACGAATTTCGACATTTTCACCGCAGTCAAAATTAGACTTGATGCACAAAACTTAAAGGTCAGTAAGCGATATTTGGTTAAGAGATGTTGATACTTCACGATACAGCAAAAATCAGCTGTTGCCGTCAACGATTTATAGCACCTAGAGCCAACTTTTAAAAACGGACCGAACTAAGTTGTACTCCTAATAATATTGTTGTCATGTTGCTCTTTTATGTGCTTGACATTCTGAATAAAATAATTTATACATATATTTTTTTTTATTGTGAAAATATGCTTTTTTGGCTTCGAAATCTACGTAACCCTGTAAAGACAGGCTCCACTTTTCAGTATATATCAGTGTTCTGGTCGGGTAGATATCACGGGAAGATGTCCTTGCACGCAATGTATCCCAGTCAGAACATTGTGATTTTTAAACATAGAGGGTACGCCGTACAAATCGATTTTGCGATCTTCCCGATTTGTTCCTTGCGAGGGCCTATTCAGATAAATCAGACAACGCAAGTCTCGTCAGATCCCGACACAAAGTAAGGAATTAGGCTCGGTCACATTTATGCACAGGATGTGGTCAGCTTAGGCACATTGTTGCTTAGGCTACCACCTAGGCTACAGCCATAGCGGCACAATTCGCGGGGCGGCAGTTTGCCCGATTTTTTTTCGACGTCCCTCTTTCTGGTACAACTGTACTAGTTTTAAAATTAATTTTTTAATCTGACCAAAAGTTGCCAATGAACCTCCCCGAGATCGGATAAAAATTAAGTGATCTGCAGTTCATCTATCCTGAAGATTTAGAAGATCGATTGAAGTCGAATGTCAACAGCTTGGTGCACACCTACGATCATTAGAAATTCAATCAATTTCAGCACGGAAATTGTGCACAGGCGCCACGTATTTAGCCATTTCAACACTTGTGTAAACTTTCTTTTTTGCATTTTTTTATCATTCTAATTCTATTCTAAAGAATGTCAATAATTTTATTCATGACGTTGAAGTTCGCATCGTTGCAATGCAACAATAATAATTTTTTACCCGATTTTTCTGCCTATTTAGGTTGTGAAAATAACTCACACGTTTTTACATATTCTCATTAGAGTGTTACGACCGAAATTTGCAAAAAGGCTGCTGATGATGATTTTGTAAAAAAATTTAAGCTGTGTCAATAAAATTTAATTTGATTGATTTGATTGATTACCTTTTGATGATGATAAAAATAAACTAATGAAGAGTGAAGAAAAAAAGCGTTGCGTTCCCACGATGCAAACATCAAATTTATTTTCATTCGTTCTTTGTATCTTGATTTGATGATGACGGCGTCCGCATGGACTTTTATTAGAAACTTGCCGAAATTATGCACGCAGTAACTCAACAGTTGTTTATTTTGATGGCCCCGAATAAGGTTATCCGGTAGACATATGGCGCAGATCAGACACACTTTGAAGTGCATGGTGGATCTGCGTCGGATGTCTACTGGATTAGCCAACCTCGGAGCATGGATGGGAGAAGGAAAATCGATCTGGCCTGGGACATAATGAAGGGTTAAGGTAACCTTAACAGAGCCATGTGAGAGACGCGTTACGGATCACCCGATGTGGGCCTGATTAATGCTGCCTTCTTAAATCGCTATCTGGGAACTACTGATCCGGCAGACATACGGCACCGATCGGGCACGGACTTTGGCGCTTTCAAAAGGCTCTCGCAAGATAGCCTGATTCAGGACTGATCAGTTTGTCCATGGAGCCTAGATACCAGGAGGTTCAACGGCAATGCAAAGGCGCTGAAAAAAGCGTCCCCGAAAATGTGTCGAAGTGATGGTGCTGGGGTGCAGCGGCACCTACATATATAGTTATATATTGGTCAACAAGGTGAAAGTCATCGGATGAGTTTCTAACCTCACGACAGACCGATCGCGACATCAAACGTCGAAATATCCGCCGATTCATAATTTCCTCATGACGGTTCGGAAAAAAAACGCAAGAGCGAGAAAAGATCTCAAACTCAGACTCAAAATGGCGGCGATTACAGCCCATCTAGAAAAACGTGTTTTTTTTTTACAAATAGCTTCACGGAAGAACGGTTTTCTCGTAAAATATAAGACCTGAAACAAAAACCAAAAAATTAATTTATATATTATTAGCTATGAGACTACCTAGAAATTTGCTTTCAAAGTTTGAAAAAATAGCGCACTTTAAAGGAAATAAATCGATTTTTTGCCAAAAAAGCAGTAAATTGTTTATAAAAAAAAGTTTACATTTAATTAAAAAACGCCTACGTACTCCCATAAAGAATGTAATTGTGAAGCTGCTACCAAAATTTCAAATCGATGCATGCAAAGGTGGTCGAGTAATCCGTCTTCCGAGATTGAAAAAAGTGGTTTCGAGAAAAACGCGTTTAAAGGTGGACGAGCAACTCAGCGCGCGCTTCGAGGCGCTGCGGTCAAATCGATAATTGAACCTTCAAATAAAAAAAAATGCTACAGGACTATTGTGCATAGTATTTTTAGGCAAGAAAACGTCTTTCCAAAATCCTAGAGTAGTGTTATCCCTTAACACGAATGAGGGTTAGGTACATCATCTGTGATTTGTCTTAGATCGCACCCATGTTTAGCGTATATCTATACACAAATAGGTGCCGGAGCACCCCAGCGGAATAATTTTTCGTTCTCGTTTTGGGGACGAGTTGGAAGGCCTCGCTGAACCTCCTGGTATCTAGGCTCCATGAGTTTGTCTTTACAGTAGCCGTTTTCCGGATTCCGAACCGTATCTTGGAACCTGTCTGATCAGTGATCCGGCTGCCGGAACAACATTTCCAGTCGGGTGGATGTTACGGTACTACGATTGCAACTTTTTTCTAGAGTGGTGTCGTAGTCCTTCCATCTCGTCGTATTCCTTCCACTCGTTTATCTCACACTCGACTACAGAAGACCCGAAGTAAAGGCCAGAATATAATTTGATACGTATTGTTTATTATCGCACACACTACTCTACGGGAGTCTCAGTTGCGAAACAATGCGGCGAGGCTTGGTGATTTTGGATAATAGTATTTAGAGCGGGTCCGGACTGACGTTTTTTCGCGCTCATAAGCTCGTTTTTTGCATAGGCGCTTACACGCGTGCTACATTTTGCATTTCAACGATCCGAACGGCGGGTTCGCGTGGTGCGGCATAGACACACGTTTAAGATCCTACAAGAATTGAGCTTATACGCGCGAAGAAAACGCCAGTCTGAAGACGCCCTATATGAAACATACATTTAACGGGGGTCCTGCTATAGAACGCAAAGTTTTACATGGTGTTGACGAATTCTCAACAACAAAAAAAAACGTATTTATTTGGATATTTTATAATTTATCGAGACACATGTGGACCATGCAGAAACCTAGGAAATTTTTATTTTTCCTCACCCCCTCCCCGACCCCCACCATTACTCGTTACCCAAGAGTATTAATTGCAACGAAATATAAATACAGATCCATCCCAGGTAGGAATTGACGATGAAAAAAGGGCTCGCCAAGCTCTGAAGCAAGGCTCACATTTTTTAACTCAGGCTGAGCACCAGCCTGATTTCAGGCCTAGCTGAACCTCTGAATGATAACGCGGTTTCAGGCTCTTGCACACAGGCTTGACCAAAGGCTGGTAGAAAAGCCTGTACTAAGCCTGAAACGACGAAACAACAAGGCTCAAAACGAGCCTTAATAAAGCCTTCACGAGCATTTATGACCAGGCTTTTCCCAAACTCTTCCCGAGGCTATATGAGGCCTGTTTTTAGTTTTCTATATTCTACATTGGGGTAAATTTAATAAATTTGTAAAGAATTCATCTGATTTGTTATATATATTTATCATTTGTTATATTATTTATTACAAAATATATATAAAAAATATTTTAAAAAACAAAACTTTATTTTATTGCGTACTTTTATTTTCGTATATACTTTTTTGTGTGCCTCATAAATATCGATAAGAGCATATGTTTAAATATTCTGAGCTGCCTCCTTCGCTTTCGTTTTTCGTGCCTTCGCACCCGACAAATTTATTGCTAAATTTTTTTTTTCATAAAAGTACAGAAAAAATATTATTTTAAACGTATTTTATTTTATCACAACCTGAAACAAGCCTGCATCCAGCCTTGATTTTTCAGCCTCAAAATTCACCGGCTGAATGAAGCTTGAAATAACCCTGAGTTTAGGCTAAGCAGCCAGTCTTGGTTCCAGGCTGCTCCAAACGATGCAATGAAACCTGGGCCAGGTCTGTCTTACTCAGGCTCGGTGAAACAAGGCTCGCACAAGCTTGTTTCCATCGTCAGCCTTTTAATTTCCTACCTGGGATGCGACAAATAATAATAAAACAATCGGCTAAAAATGGTTTATTTTTACAATAATTTAACCGAAATAACCTCTACGGAATTTTGACCACGCAAATTCGGTTAAAAGGTTGTCGACCTTGATATTCCTTGTTACTTCTACTTCGATACACAAGGTAGCAAGAGCATTGAGGCGCGCTTGTGATATGGTCTATCTGAAGTAGTTGTTATCTTTGCGTACTACCGAAAATGAACGTTCGTTGCTGGCATACGGATATACTGCCCCTGAGTTTTTCTCATACATTAACAATTGGCTATAAACAATTGAATGCTCGACTTTTCGGCAAAAAAATTGTGATATTCGGATTCAGCGGATCAAAATACATAAAAAAAAGTTTAGCTTTATCTATCGAGCTCAAAATGTTACCAACATATACTACCGTATCCACATCGAAAAACTTTAAACGCTTTTTTCTCGACACGATGTTTTTCAAGTCGGTGACCACTATAGCTAAAAAACCACTCTATAGATTTTGATGAAATTTGGTGTGCTTATTGATAGCATTAAAGACTAGTCCTTAATCGAAGGATTTTCATTTTTGTTGAAAATTTCTATTTTTTTTTAACAATAAACGAGCGATTTTTGTTCGAAAACCGAAAGTTATCTGTCGGAAGCCGCCATTTTGTTAATTTAAAAAAGCTTCGATTAAGGACTAGATTTATTATTAAGCTAATGATTTACTTTTGTTTTTTTTTTTATTTCAGACGATCCAGTAAGATTTTATAATGGTCACCGCGAAAGGGGTCCGACAAAGATGGCGACATTTTTATAAATAATCAATATTTTTCTTTGAAAATTTGTACAAGTCAAGTTGAAATATAACATAAACAGTCTGTGTAACCACTTTTGCAAAACAAACTTAATTACTATAAAAACTTCTCGTTTCTTCACGCCTCTGACTGCATCCCCCCTTAAAACCGACTGCTCTTTTTGCGTTTTATAAGTATTCATTCTGTAGAAACTTATTGAATCGCATGAAAGAAAGTGTTTTTCCCCGCGGATGCTGCTCATCCTCCCTTCTTCCTGATAAAAGCTGAATCCTATGTGGGAGTAATGTCCAGTATTTTGATGCTATCCACTCATGTACCGCTTTTTGGACTTCCGCGTAATTACGGAAGTGTGTAATACGTAAGGCATGCTACATGGACCGCAACAACGTCCGGAGAATATGCTGGGTGAGAAAAGACTTCCGACTCCGTAGTTCCATCAGAGTTTTTTTTTCACCGCGAATGCAATGTCCGGCCGAACGTTGTCGTGCGGCAGAATCACGTTTCGGCGATTTTCTGCCACTACCCAAATAGGGTTTTACAATCGGCACAGTAATGGCCCACGACTGGTAGTCAGAGAACAAACGATGGCGCGGTAATGGCTATATGAACGGGCCAGATCCGCACCAGGCATGGTTGGTAATGGTAAACCATGAATGGCTGCTAAGACTTGGCCAACTATCATACGCCCATATTGGTCCAGCAACGGCTGCCGGATCTTCTGCCGGAAATGAAAAACAAAAAATTGACAAATTATGAATATAAAAACTCTAGTAGTATCTTTTTTGTTTTCTTATGCTTTAATTATGTCCATGTACATAGAAAAATTGCATTAAAAACGCTTTCTGCGTTGTTCAAGTTTTTACCTTTCATCGGGATCGAACCTGCGCCTTTCGTTCTGGTGTCGAGCGCCCTACCCACTTAATCATTCGAACACTTACAGAATCCATCGCCCATGTAGGGTGATCGGTAGTGGCCAATGATTGGCCGATGCTCGACGCCAAGCTTGCCAACATTGGCACTCGAGCTTGGCCCGATCATCGACCGAGCCTTGGATGATAAGAGCGGCCCGATATTCGCAATCAATATTGGCCCTAGAATGGCTTATGAGAATCGGCCGAGCATCGCGTAGGAGTTCATTCGAGAATCGGCCAACAATAAGCCCCCTCAAGATTGCCACCATTGGCACTCGAGCTTGGCCCGATTATCGACCGAGTCTTGGCGGATAATTGTGACCCAATATAGATCACCAAAATTGGGCCTGCACCGCCAAAAAAAAAATTAATTATTTTTGTATTGTAATTCGTTATTACCTGGTCTTTCGAAATGATTAGTTCGAAGAAAATATTTCACCCCATAATGGGGCTCGAACCTTGAACTTCCCTACTCATAGCCAAACACGCTGCCCCTATACAACCGAGTGCTTGTAACATTTGAATCGCAGAAATGGCATAAGATACCAAATGGATTCTGATCATTATTTGTATGACATAAACTATATCAATTAGTTAATATCATTGTGATAATTAGAGAGTGTTATCGAATGACATGTTATAGAATTTTCAAACCTAACCTATATATATAATTCTTCTCTCTCCACCTTCTCTACCCCCACAACCCATTAATATGTGTGTTGCAATAAAGACAGACCATTAGTTCATTAGTTCAAGTTTACTTTGAATAAATGAATATATTTAAAATGAATAATTCCAATAATGGAATGCAATAGGAAAAATTTGATTTCACGAAAAATCTAGTTAATTCAAATAAAAAATAAATAAATAAACGCGGTTAGTTAATATTAATAGAATTTTTCTGTCAGTGTAGGATGGTTCATAAAAATCGGCAGAATATCGCGTATGAGCTCGTTCGAGAATCGGCCAACAATGAGTGCATTGATTTGGTAGTATATTTGTTAAGAAAAATGTCCAATGGACTCGTAAAAAGTATTTATCTCGTCTCTCAATGATTTCAACGCGAAACAATGAATCGTTAATATACGAATTGCGGTTCGATCATCCGTTACTCGGCCGAACATTGGCCTCGTATCGGTAAAAACATGATTGGCGAGTCTATACTTCGCCAAACATCGACCTCGTATCGAGAAGCCAATGATTAGAGAGCCTATATTGGGCCGAACATTGTCCTCGTATCGGCAAACCAATGATTGGCGAGTCTATACTTCGCCAAACATCGGCCTCATATCGATAAACCAATAATGAACAAGTCCATACTTGGCCGAACATTGGCCTCGTATTGGCAAACCAATGATTGGCCAGTCTATACTTCGCCAAACATCGGCCTCGTATCGACAAGCCAATGATTAGCGAGTCTACGTTTGGCCGAACATTGGCCGCGTATCGGCAAACCAATGATTGGCGAGTCTATCCTTCGCCAAACATCGGCCTCGTATCGACAAGCCAATGCTATATTTGGCGAGCGAGTCTATATTTGGCCGAACATTGGCCTCGTATCAGCAAACCAATGTTGGCTAGTCAATACTCAGCCGAGCATTGGCGTACAATTGGTTAATCGATCATCGTCCCGCCAACATTGGTCCAAGTATTGGCCGTTACGGTTCGATTGGCGAAACCTACATGGGCGTTTGTTCGTTCCTTGCTTTTATGCCGATAATTTTATTCGTGACATTAATGTTTACCGACCATTTTTTTGGTCCATTTAGGCTGTAAAAATAACTCGCTCGTTTTGGGTAAAGTTCCGAAAAGCATACTCCTCTGATCGAGCTGAAATTTTGCACCGAACTTCCTCTCATTATCCTAAGAGAAACCGTTAACGGATTTTTGACGACTAGCAATAGTTTTCGATACATCGCATGGTAAAGTTTATTATTTCACGCCATACGAGTATATCTATATATCCGATAGATATCCCCCACTCTTCCGGCCGCGCTGCTCCCTGGCAAACAGTGCTCGCCTGTATGTGCATATCACTTGCCATGTGGGATGGATTTGTTTGGGTTTATTTAATATAGTACAAGCGCAGTACAATAAATAACTTTCAATATACGATATATCGAAAACTATTGCTAGTCGCCAATATCCTTTTAAAGGTTCTCTTAAAATATTGAAAAGAAGGTCGGTGCAAAATTTCAGCTTCATCAGTGGGATATGCTTTTCGAAACCTTATCCCTTGTTTTTACGTGTTACAGTTTAACGACCTGCATTTGCAAAACGACCAAAACCAAATCATCAATGGCTGGAATAGATCTGGCAAGCCGTTCATCCCCCATGGAAATTTATGTATGTAAAATATATGCAGAAAATATATGCTACATATATATATATATATATATATCGGTCGCATATATAGTGACGAAAAATAGAATAATACGTATATATTCAGTATATATGCACCAAATATATGACGCATATATGACCCAAATATTTTCGATATATTTTTCTGACCAAAAAAATATATGCTACGTATAAACACTATATATGATGTAAATATGAGGCATATACGACGCATATATTTCCGATATATTTGCAATCTATTTTTTTGCCAGAAAAATATATCAAAAATGTATGCGTCATATATGACTCATATATGTGTCATTCATGCGTCATATATGATGCATACATTTTTGATACATATTCCTGACAAGAAATATATGCTGTGTATAAACACTATTAGAGTTAAACTTAATAAAACTTAAAACTTAAACTTAAAAAAACTTAACTTACAGTTAAAGTACACTATTATATATACAGATATGCTACGCATATCTGTATATACTACTGTGCCCAAAAAATAAGGTGACATTGTATTTATTTCGAAAATTCTTTATTTATTTTTCCAAATCAATTTCATCCCCTTCAAAGTAATCCCCTCCCGATGCAATGCACTTATGCCAACGGATTTTCCAATCTTCGAAACACTGATTGTAGTCACTTTCCGGGATGGCCTTCAGTTCCGTCTTCGCTGCGGCTTGAATCTCCTCTATCGTGTCAAAACGGTGTCCCCGGAGCGATCTTTTGAGCTTGCTGAACAGCCAGAAGTCGCACGGCGCCAGATCAGGTGAATACGATGGTTGCGGAACGTTTCACACACTTCAACGCGACGCCTTTTTTCC
>OX101786.1:53624203-53695892 GCA_944452715.1 Ophion slaviceki
TCGTAGCATCATTGTGCATCGGACTGAGAAGAATCACCGCTTTGTTTCTCTTTGGAACATACGAACATATGGTAACCTTCTCGTGAAATCCAAAAAGCGTTGACAATAACGGCCTAGAGATCGACGGTTTCATTTCTTGAGAAATGCATGTTTAATTTTTTTTCAAAGTACCGACGATAGTGAGCTTCCATGACAAAAGACTCTCTGCCAACGGCTACTCGTTCCTGGCGTGTAGTGTAATCGTCAAAACGTATAAAACGCAAAAGCGACTGAAATCGCCATCGTCCGATCGTTGCACGATATAGCGGATATGAGTTTTTCTTCCACATTTCATCTATGTGGTCTATGTTTGAATTATTTGCACCAGCACTTATCAAGATTCCAAAAAGGAGTACATTTCAGTTACCGTAACTTTCTTCGATACACGCGGCTCGTTCTGTGGATTCTTGCTATTGTAATCTTGATACTCGGCTTCCGTTTTTTTATTTGTGCACCGAACGATAATGTCAACCATTTCCAACGTGATGAATTTTTTGAATATGCCAGAGATCGATAACATTTTCGTACTTTTATGCGGTGCAGCTCTCTGCCTAACAATATTTCTAGCCGGAGTTTGATGGTTTGTGGCGGAATTTTATTCCAAACCGTTTTGTCTTTTGTCACAAAAGTTGTACCAGTGCAGGCTGAAACATCTGAAGCTACTTCGTTGTCACTCTCCTCCTCAGCGTCTTTTGCGTCGTCATCGTCTTCTTCTTCTTCTCCTTCTTGAGTTCCGCCATCAATTTCGGCTTCGTCATCAACGCAATCTTCATTATCCGATGCTTCAGCATTGGCAGAATTCGGAGCGTTATCGTTGGGAAACCAATCCTCGTCTTCACTGTCCGAAAGGTCATCACTTTTGTCATCTTCTTCGCCGAGAATCTCTTCAGGTACTTATCTTTTTCAGCGTAGCTCAATCTAAAAAATAATAAATAAGTTCATGTTTTACAATAATATTACACTTATAATAATATCAAATAGATAATACGAAATTGTATTTATTATATTTACGTTACCTCAAAAACTCAGATCTCGACAATTCCTCCATCTTTTTGCTTTCTGCTTCTGTTTTCTACAAATATAATGCACAAGTTCTATGCACACTTCACTAAATAATATTGGAGTAAGCCAGCAAATAAAAACAGCGGATATAACACGCACACATATCCCAAACTATCCAAACTTTCTCAGCAGCGACTTGATTCTTCGCTTCTTCTTCAGCAGTGTCTTGCTTCTTCGAGCGAACGATGCAAACTGAGCTATACGGCTTTACTGCTCCAAATATATAGGCATGTTTGTGTCTATGTGTTTCAAAAGTGTTCTCGAATATTCTTCAGGTATAAAAGAACAAAAATATCGACCCTTCTGCTCCCCTCTAATGTTCAACATACCTGGCCGTCTCAGCAACGAGAAATTTACGGTGCATCTGCGCACGTTTTATACCTGCTTTAGGACTCCCAAGGTCACTGTACATAATTGAATTGTTATATTCGGGTAGGAATACGTTCCTAGAATATGAGTAATTAAATATTGATCGAATGCATATAATTATTTTTAGTTAGAATGGACTTCTACCAAGAATTTCGTAGACGGGATACCCGGATACCCGGGTGGCAGATGCTGTGAGTTTTTTTCGGTGGCGACACAAGGGTTAAACGCCTGTATGTCTAAGCGTTCGCAAATCCCGTTTTGTAATTTTTAGTTGGTTATTTTAAAACATAAGATTCCCAATTGTCGCTCATAATTTAATTAGAATACTAAATATTCTTTCAATTAAAACAAAAACTAATTCGTAAAATGTATTTGCTCGTTATTTTCACCGCTTTGAAGCTTAGATGCGTACTCCTATACCACCTTACCCTACTACTCATAGGTAACGAGTAATGGAAGGAGAGATGGGGCGGCGAAAAATGAGATTCGCCTGGGGGCACCACACACCGTAATCCGGCCCCAAAACTGGGATTATTTTGCTCACAGCATTTAAATTGCGTTGGTACCGGAGAAAAGGATTCCTTAGATATTCCTATCTCATAGTACGTCCAGCCTTTAGCGCAGATACTATGTACAACACTTCAGCGCCTATTTCCAATGTTTTTGTATATTTCAAAATTCGTTCAAGCCAATGTTTCTATTCAAAACATTCGGAATTTAGGATAATTGTAGTTTAAAAAAATGTCAAACGTATACAAAATTGGCAATGCAATTTTCCTCTGGCAATTGCCAATGCATTTTTGCAAAATGCATACACGCTCCATGGTGTGTTATACCCTATGTTCTTATATTATATCCACTGAAAGTAGATACGTTGTAGTTTGATCTTGAAACAGATGTCACAGCAGGAGTATTTTTATGAAGAATATGAATTCGATATCTCCTCTGTGTCTATATGGCATGCCACATTTGCAACCGTGTGATGATGAACCGTAGAAAATTCTATCTATTGCTATTGTGAGAAGTGAGTGTCGATACTTCGCGATACAGCCTGCCGTACCCGTAGACAATAGTGTAAAATTCGCCCAAATGAACCTCAACGTTCCATTTTGTAGGTAATTCTTATAATTTCCTCGTAGAAATATTGGTCGGGAAAGGTGCTGAGCCTTACCTGCTTTCCCTGAATAAAATTGGATAATGTTCGAACTATCCGGCCAGGACCGAATTTACCACGTCACGGTTCTCAATCGTAACAGAATCTTGGTGTTTCTGATGCCAATACGCCCCTGTTTAAGATTAGCTTGACCGTATCAACAAGACAGTGCGCACCTCAAAATATTTTGGATGCCATCAAACCCATTCACGAGGATATCTTCAGAGAAGAATTATTTGAAAGGTGCCTTCGCAGTTTCCATCGAAATAACAACGAGAGCTACACTAATAAGCCCAACAATTGAAGGCGTTCTTGAACAGCCATCGCTCCGTGGAAAGTGATTTTTTTGAATCGTATCTTTTAATATAAAGTTATTTTTTGTTAAACGACGAAATACAGAAATTGCAAAAAATTGTGTAACTTTAAGGTTGTGAAGGGGGAAGGGCAATTTTTTTTCAAGCCGCCTCAGACGTTCCGAAGAGAATATATTGCACATCAAATTCATACTGTAGAAAGTTTTGAACGATTATTTTCGACCGAGTTACCGACTGTCAACATGAAAATGGCATATTTCGACTTTGAAAGGTCATGACTCGGGTTAAAACGGTCGCACGGTGTTTACAAGGAGAACGTTGGAAAGCCGAGTTATTTTCCTACAAAACATGTACCACAAATATTGTACATTTATTTGTTATTGCGAAACACGTAGAAAACAAAACAACACTTTTGTGTTATCGCGAATCGCGTTCTACACAAATATGTAAATCTCGGAACTTTGTACATTTTTGTTGAATGTGGTGTACCTCCACAAAAAACTACTAAATCTTTAAGTCTAACGTTTTTCTGAGGAGTATTAGCTAAAGCAGTATGCAAAAAGACTTGGACTTCTGGGCTTTGCCTTTTCTAGTGCCCCGGGCTCTTAAACATTTCGAAAATTTGCAATCTCTTCGTTTTTGTACCAAATGTCAAGTTGAGCGGAAAAACATGGAAATCCGAAAAGTACCGGCAGCATTTGTACAAACGCCCGAAAATGGTAACGCAAATAAAGCCGATACTATTTTATTTTTTATGTTTTTTAGATCAAGCTGGTGTTCCGATTTTTACTTGAGCTGAAGACGAAATATGCTACTTTTAATTTGGATCATCCATAATTCGGTAAAAGGATCATGCAAAAGTCGCTAAAAAGGTTTGAAAAATCTACAAATATTACACAAAGTGCAACTATTTCATGGCATTGAAAATGATGTCAGATTTTTCGGGTATAATAAAAACAGGTACATGTAAATAATATAAGTTGGTTTTTATTATTTAAAAAAAAAATATTGATACATTAAGGTATATAATTGGGTTTGTTTGAATTTGTTTTTAGTTTGATTTCGCTTTGTTTGGGTTTGCTTGTGTAATAATTGTTATATCATTTTTGTAATATATTTGTAATATAAGGTGTAATCTAATTTTAAGCTGAGAACAAGATTAGAATTGGGTGGGGAGAGGGCTGTTTTCAACCAATCACAGGCATTCAGCTTGTCGCAGCTTCCCTCACTCTACTACAACATGAGAAAAGAGAGTACATGCAATGGCAGCGTTTTCGTAGGAAAGGGTCTGTCACTCGGACTTACTTTCTCTTGGTGAATCAGACGGGTACTAGGATGACACGAGTACTGGCCTCACGGTAAGGAAATTGTTGAAACAGAAAAAAACGAGCAACAAGAAACGGGGGAAATTGGTGGGTGATAGGGAGAATAGTGTAGGCAACTTCTCGTGACTACTAGTCTCGCGACAAGGGAAACGAGATGGAAAAAGAAAAAAAGTTAGAACAGCCACTTCCCCTGACTATTGGCCACAGGGTAAAGAAAAACGAGAAGGGCAACGAAGAAGATAATAGGAGTGTGACAGTATTAACAAAATAAAGAAATAAAAAGAAGCAAATCGGGATCGAACCATTAGTACGAACAACAACTTAAGGTTGTTCTGTGGTTTAGCCGTCGGGGGCGCAGTACGAGGGGAACGCTCTATGCTTATGTACAGAGTCGATTGACTGTTACCCACTGTTAGCTTTCAAATGATCGTCATACTAAACGTACGTTTCCGAATTATTTTTCTACATATCTATATGTACAAATATGCATTTTTAAACATTCCCTAATTACATTAAGAGTTTCCATTACTTTGTTTAATTATTTTCTATAACTTTCTAATAATTAATGCGAAATGAATTGGCAACGTCGTAAATCGTGGTATGTCATAATGCCCAGGTTGGTAGAAGTGTCGCGAAGGTAGACATATGCGCCCCGTTCGTAACCTCAATATGGGCCCAAAGATCTGTCAAAAATGAATATCGGTGCAAGTAAAAAAAAATTCCGCTGGAAAGAAAAAGTGTGTACTAAAGCTGTCTATAATCTCGAAGAAAAAAAAACGGTAATAATTTTCCGATATTCTAAAAAAAATGTATGTATGAAAAAAATCCGCGTTTTTTGTCTTTGCCTAAAAGTGTCTAGAAATGTATAATTTCTGAACATAGTTATCAAATTAATATTAAGTAATAATGACTAATTGAGAGAATAAGTACCAATAACATTCGTTGTTAATCATCGTGACCGAGTAGTTTGAGGTTTCCGGGCATAATTACCGAATGCTGATAAGTAGGTAGCATTTGTGCCGTCTACGACGTTGCCATGATTACACTGTCTAATAGTTTGTGTGCTTGATTTTCGCACAAATTCGCTATCAAGAACATTAATCATTTTATAACGGTAGGTACTGTAGCTACCATAAGCGTAATGTAATTAGCCCACGAAATACGTCGAGTTGCCGATTTTTTTCTTCTAAAAAACGGTACTCTGGATCATATTCAAACTGCACAGGATGATGAGCAAAGAGGTTATAAAGGTCCAGAAAAAAATTCAGCTCGGTGGTAACATGTGTGTGTATTGACTTAACCCCATGACAATCTTAACATAAGTAGGTCATTGCGAAGATCAGCAACACTGCTGACTCCACTGTTTAGTACAAAACAAAAACCAAACACACACACACACACACATATATGTATAATCCTTTTACCCACGTCTTCTATACATGTTTCAGATGTGATTTATGAAAAAATCGATTTTTTTTCTTCATAAATCACATCTAAAACATGTATAGAAGACGAGGGTGAAAGGATTTTTCGAAATTTGAAACCGTTGAAAAGTTACAGCCGTAAACCGGAACAGGTATACGGAGCGCGCGGGGCCCGCTAAGCAGGGCGGCGCAGCGCTGGCTTTCGCATCGAATATTCTCGAGCCCAATTGCTTAACTGGCTCCTGGTCTCCCAAGCACCTGGCTCCCAAGCACCTGGTCAATAAATGTTCTCCCGACAAATCTTCATAGATTGGCTTAAGAACCTACTGAACTTCTTCAGCTATACGCCACTTACACCAATTATTTTCACCTGCAGGATAGTTTTGATGCTGTGGCTTATCATCCGTGGAAATCTTGTGATAAAAAGTGGCCCAAATTTCTTTTTTCATAACAGCAACGGAATCCGGATGTCTTGGAATGGCCAATCCATAATATTTTGTCAATTCGCCAATAACTTTAACAGTGAGTTTACCCTCACCTCTTCCGCATATGCCCTTGTTAGCTTTCTTTGCATTTCTAAGCCGAGTTCCCATTCTCTTTTCAACATGTCCAACACATTCTTTTTCATGAACTACATAATTATTTCCATATGGTTGTGCATCTAAAATACCTTCGAATGTCTTACTGTCACCATCACTGTGTGGAAAAATGGAGATAGACGCCATCGTGAAAATGTTTACACGTTCAAGAGGGATACATAGCGTCAAATATTTAACGTCTATTGGTGATGGTAACAGTAAGACATTCAAAGGTATTTTAGATGCACAACCATATGGAAATAATTATGTAGTTCACGAAAAAGAATGTGTTGGACATGTTGAAAAGAGAATTATTGTTTTTATGAATTATATACAACAACTTTTAAACGCGTATTTCTCTAAACACGATTTTTTCAAACTGCTGTCAAGATATCTCAAAAACTATTTGATTGATTCTGCTCAAATTTATACAGCATCTTTAGTACATATATAACTACAAGTTAAACTAAAATAATTAAGATTGCTTCGTTAGTTTTCTTTTTATCAGCTATATAGACCCCCAAAAATATGAAAAATTGATTTTTTTCTAAGACATAACAAAAAAATATTTTTTGGAATTCTACCTGCATTTTAGTTCCATGTAGAGCCTCAAGTCTCACGATTAAAATTTCGTTTGGTTTTTTAATTTAAGATAAGCAGATCGGCCGGAATCATGGCAGCAACGGAGCACCTCTTTTTATGTATGTGTTCCTTTTGGGCGGTGTATCTCCGACTATATTCTATATAATGACTCCAAAAAATTCACAAACTTTGTTTAAATGTTAATAAAAATGATATACAATTTATAAATTATTTTATTTTAATGATTTGCCAAAAAAAAATCCCCAAAAAAGCATTAAAAAACGGCCTTCAAACTAGACGACCTCCTTAAGACCGCTCAATGCAGGTACGAATAAAGGTTCGCCTCATGCCACGCTATTTGATTACGTCTCTGTAATATATTATTTGCGTAGTGTTGACTATTCGTTAACGATAAGACTGCAAAAAGTTCTTGCCAACAAAAACTCTAAAATTATTTGAGACACTTTTTCAAAATATGTTGTTAGAGACGCGGTCATATGCTTAAGACCGATCAGTTTCAGTGGATATTTTTAGAGACCTTTGTTGATCTGACTGTCCTTGAAATCGTGAACGGCGTGCAATTTCAAACAAAGCTTGTTAATACGAAAAAATGAGTCGCGGAAAGAACATCACGGACCTGAGAATTAAAATAAAATTATTAAAAGATGAGGGATACTCATTTTCCGCGATAGCTAAAAAGTTAAAAATTTCTAAAACGGCTCGCGTATAAGCGATACGGTTTATTGATAAAACGGGTTCCGCGAGAAACGTCCCGAGGAAAAAAAGATCGCGAAAAACGACAAGACGAGAGGATCGAATACTTCACCGAATTTGTGAAGCCGATTGTCATAAAACGGCTGGACAAGTACGCGAAGAAGCTGGAGCTGCGATTGCACAAAAGATCAGTATACGAACAGTCAGGAGAAGATTGAACGAGTTTGGGTTAATGGGTCGAGTCGCGTGCAAGAAGCCTCTCATTTCTGAACGGGACAGAAAACTGCGATTGAAATTCGCTAGCGACCATCGGTATTGGACAATTGCTGATTGGTCAAAAGTCGTGTTTACCGACGAATCAAAATGTAATCGAATGGGCTTCGATGGTAAAACATACGTTCGGCGCCGAGTTAATGAATAATTTTCTTCAAAATGTGTAAAAAATACCATGAAAGGTGAAGGAGGATCTGTACTGGTTTGGGGAGCCATGACGCTTCGAGGTGTTAGTCCTATTCATAGGATCAACGGTACCATGGACCAATATATGTATATGGACATTCAAAATGAAGTCTTACTACCACTTACGAATGATCAACTCCTGGAAGATTGGATTATTCAAGCCGACAATGATCAAAAGCATACTGCTCGTAGAGTTAAAAAACTTTTAACTGAAAAAATGTATCGGTTTTATCGTGGCCATCTCAGTCTCCGGATCTCAATGCAATTGAAATGTTGTGGATTGACGTTGATAGGCACATAAAGTGCAGAAAACCGAAAAGTTTGAGCGAACTTATCGCCGTGATAGAGGAAGGATGGGCGGAAATATCGGTCAAGCGTTGTCGTTGGCTGATAGAGTCAATGCCACGTCCCCATGTACGATTTGAGAGTCGGGCCAATCTTGGCGCAACGATGATCGCCTAAGTTAGAACGGCCGCCGACTCTGTTCACCAAGCAGGTTCGGCGTCCAATAAACGCCGGGATGATAACATCGGCCCAACGTTGCACCCAAGCGTTGGGCCGCAACAGATAATCAATATTGACCCTTCGTCGATTGCAGCATCGGCCTTGCGTTGATTGCAGCATCGACCCTACGTCGACAACAGCGCCGGGCCTACGTTGATTGCGACATCGACCCTACGTCGATTGCAGCGTCGGCCCTACACTGCCAAACAAAAATCTTCAAATCAAATACTATAGGCATAAAATATTTCATAAATTCAAAATAAAATGAAACACTTAATTGAGATTTTTACGACAACGATTTTGGATCGTAATTCGTCATTCCCGTAGCCTTTTGAGATGGTTTTAATCGAAGAAAATATTTCACCTATATGCGAATCGAACCTGGACCTACCTACTCATAGCTACGCAGGCTGCCCCTATGCTACCGAGTGTTTTTAACGTTTTAGTCGCAGATATGGGATAAGAGACCAAATGAATTCCTATAATTATTTGTTGTATCACATAAACCATATCAATTAGTTAATATCATTGTGATAATTAGAGAGTTCTATCGAATAACGCGTAGCCGACGTTCCTAGTACGGTCGACGCTTGACGGTATTGCGGCAGCTCGTCGGCTGCCAACGATCGACGGTCTATGACGGCCCAGCGTTGGTGAAACGTGCGAGCGATGCTTGGCTATTAAGCGGCAACGAATCGGCAGCCAACGATCGGAACGCGACTACGGCCCAGGTTGTCGAAACTCTCTATCGATCATCGCGTCGGCGTTGGACCCGGTAGTTCGCGTAACGCTGGCTACGACGTTTCATCCGACTCTGGGTAATCGTCGCCCGGGTGTGGTTGGCCAACGCTTGCAGACCCAGAGTGCAGCCAACGCTTGGCGGTAAGGCGGCGGATGCATCGGCAGCCAACGATCGAAACGCGACTACGGCCCAGAGTTGTCGAAACTCTCGTTCGATCATCGCGTCGACGTTGGACCCGGTAGTTCGTGCAACGCTGGCTACGACGTTTCATCCGACTCTGGTTAATCGTCGCCCGGGTGTGGTTGGCCAACGCTTGCAGACCCAGAGTGCAGCCAACGCTTGGCGGTAAGGCGGCGATGCATCGGCAGCCAACGATCGGAACGCGACTATGGCCCAGAGTTGTCGAAACTCTCGTTCAATCGTCGCGGCGACGTTAGGCACTGCAGTTCACCCGACGTTGGCTACCATGATTCAAACAACACTGGCTAATCGTCGCCGGGGTGTAGTTGGCTATTGCTTGTAGCTCGAAAGTTCGGCCGATGCTTGACCGTAAAACAGCAGTTTCTTTGTGTTTCCGTTTGAGCTTCGCCTCAACAGCACAATGTAGCGCGCAACGTTCATAGCATCGACATTTTACAGTAAGGTTAAGTTGCGATGTTTGTAGTATTTCGGTGTGAAAACAATTTTGGTAATTGCTGGAATTCATTAAAAATCGATGAGAGTAATAATACTGAATATTCAAATTGAGAAAACGAGTGAACAGAACGTTCCGGGTCTGACTTTGAAGAAACGTGTATTTTTTTTTAATTCTTAAAAAAATACATGCCGTGACCCTTCTTCATTAAAAGCTAGGCAACAAAGAAAAATTAAAAAAAAAATAATCAATGAATCTGAAAAATACTCTTTAAATCATATATGAATCGATTGAAGTGTGCTTCTAATGCTTGAAAATTATAACGTTTTACTTCGCGCCAATTTAAATTTCCGCGCGTTCAAGTCACTGACAGAAAAATTCTATTGATATAAATTAACCGCGTCTATTTGATTTTTGTTCATTTGAATTGACTAGTTTTTTCATGGAATCCAATTTTTCCTATTGCATTCCATTATTGGAATGATTTATTTTCAATATATTCATTTATTCAAATCAAAATATATTTAATATCGTCCAATAACTAAATATTTTATTTAATCCTAATAAATCTGTGATTCGGTTTCATCTGTTTATAAAACATTTAGTTGAATCCACAAAATGGATCTATTTTATTTGATTTTAATTTTAGCTAATTATAATGGCTAATGGCCTGTCAAAGGGGTGTGTGGGTAAAGAGGACGGAGAGAGAGGAATTATGTACACACACACACGCGCGCGCGCGCGCGCGCGTGTGTGTGTGTGAATTTATGAAATATATTATGCCTATAGTATTTATTTTAAGGTTTTTTTGTCAGTGTAGGGCCGACGCTGCAATCGACGTAGGGTCGACGCCGAAATCAACGTACGCTCGTCGTTGGTATCGACGTAGGCTCGATGCCGCAATCAACGTAGGGTCGACGGCGAAATCGATGTAGGGCCGACGCTTGGGTGTAACGTTGGCCCGATGTGATCATCCCGGCGTTTATTGGACGCCGAGCCTACGTTGGTGAACAGAGTCGGGCCGCCGTTCTAACTCAGGCGATCATCGTTGCACCGAAGTTGGGCCGACTCTAAAATCGTACGTGGGAATATATATATATATATATATATATATATATATATATATATATATATATATATATATATATATATATATATATTAGGTTTCCATGTACCATTTTAGAGTCGGGCCAACTTCGGTCCAAAGTCGGGCCAACATATATATATATATATATATATATACGCACTGCCGGCGAAAAGTGTGGATACACCTAGAAAAATTTCGCGCCGCACTAAAAGTTTGATATCTCTGTGAAAAAAGAAGATATCCGGATTTCCAAGGCGGTATTTTAAAAGGGACAAATGAAGCTTCACTTTGCGTTTTGGAAAAAAAAATTTCGATTTTTTTTCGACCCGGGGCGCTATTTTGAAAATGGTCGTTTTTTGGCTTTTTTTGCTGTTTAAAATCGGCTGCACGTCTTCAGGACATTTTTTTCGGCTTGTCTTTTCAAAGAACCTTAAAAGATAGAGCAGTAGCTATAGTTTCGTTTTTTAGAACGTTTCGTACGATTTTTTGTCACCGAGTTATCGCATTTTTTTCTCAAAAAGACAACTTTGAAAAGATGCTGCTGAAATGAGAAACTTTGAGGTTTAGAGAAAATTGCCAAAAGAAAAAAAAGTTACGTTACATTGTATTGAATCGAGCAGAATTTTTTCAACATTTTTTTTTCAAAATTTTTTGCTCCAACATGAAATGAAAAAAAAACAATTTAAATTTTTTTTCTCAATTTTTAGCCGCACAAAACATCCACCTCTTACCTCTTACCTCATCTAAACACAAGGAGCGGAAATAAAGCTTCTTGTCTTTGTTTACATTTTACCTTCGTGGAGCGTAAAAAAGATTTTATTTCTCGCGAGTCGATGTTCTATTTCTCTGGTCTTCTTTTTCTCACTCTCTTTTTCGCTCGTAGTTGTGCGAAAACTTCGAACGCGAACACGTGTGGTCTACAATCGACAAGTTTTTACGCAATTTTTTTTTTTCTTAACGGATGAACATGGCACGGAAAAAAGAAATTCCACTGTATAAAAGAGGGCCTATTGTCGCGTTGCGCGATAAGGGATTTTCGTACAGAGAAATTGCCAGACAAACTCGCGTGTCTTTGAAAGAAGTGCTGACGACCATCGGGAGATTTAAGCAGTCCGAGACATATTTCAATCGCAATCGTCCGGGTCGACCCAAAGTGACAAAGTCCTCAGACGATAAAAATATCGTCGTTACCAGCAAAATCGTCGATTAACAGCAGCGGAAATCTGTGCCAAATTTAACGAACAAAGGGAAACCTCGACATCACTGACGACAGTGAAACGTCGTCTTAACAGTGCTGGCCTCAGAGGCTGTGTCGCCGTGAGAAAACCTTTGTTGCGTCCGGCGAACAAAAAAAAACGATACGCATGGGCCCTGGAAAACAAAAAGTGGACGATTAATCAGTGGAGAAATGTGCTCTGGACGGACGAGCCAAAATTTTTAATCTTCGGTAGTCGTCGACGCATTTTTGTTGGAAGAAATCCTTCGGAAAAAATGGCACCACAGTGTTTGATACCAACTGTCAAGCATGGCGGTGGCTCTGTTATGGTGTGGAGTTGCATCTGCGGTCATGGTGTCGGAGACTTTGTGAAAATTGACGGCATAATGAGAAAAGAAGAATATAAAGTAATTCTCATTAATCATGTGATTCCATCGGGGCTAAGAACGATCGGGCGTGGTTTTAACGTGCAACAAGACAATGATCCGAAACACAGTTCCCGTCTCTGTCGAGAATATTTGGAGAACGAGGCAAAGAAAAAAAAATCGTGAATATGGTGTGGCCGCCACAATCACCCGACCTAAACCCCATCGAACTTCTCTGGGAAGAGGTCGATCGAAAGATACGAATGACCTGCCCTACATCGGCCGAAGATCTGTGGCAGAAACTGCAAGCTGCGTGGAGATCCCTCAGCTCAGCTCAGCTGGATTCATTAATCGATCGGATGCCACGAATCGTTGATGCAGTGCTGAAAGCCAGACCCGTGCGGAAAACTGATAGGGCATCCCTAATAACAATATAAGGGCCTTTCAGGGCATTCCTAGTGCTTTCACTAATAGGGATTTCCACAATGGGCCCAGACTTGGCCATTATCGGGATAAACTTGTAGGGATTTCCACAATAGGCCCCGACTTGGCCATTATGTGGATAAACCTGTAGGGATTTCCACAAAAGGACCCGACTTGGCCATTTTAGGGATAAACCTGTAGGGATTTCCACAATAGGCCCAGACTTTGCCAGTATAGGGATAAACAAGTAGGGATCTCCACAATAGGCCCAGATCTGACTATTATAGCGATAAACCAGTGTAAATAGCTTACGCTACATGGTTGATGGTATTTCAATTATTCAAATCGATTATATACATCGATCGAATAATATTATCGAACGCAAATTGGGGAAAAGCGTAAGGGCATTAGCAAATAAAAAATCAACGATGAACACAAATATGCAGACAAACATCAGACAGTATTTATTTATCAAATTAAAGAAACCTTTTAAATAGATACAAACAATTACTCATGGTTTCACTCATACATGGAGTAATGCTAGCGCATAAGTGTGAACAGTCCCAACCGGTTTTCTCGACATTTTTATAGCAACTAATTTCCGCTCAATACTCATCATAGGGAAAATTATTTCTTCTGAAGACTTCGCTGATATTTCCCATTCATAAACTTTATCTGACTGAGTAGGATAAGTAAATAAATTGGTCTTTGTTTTCCAGATCTATCCCTCAATGGAAATAGATTCTAGTGATTCAGTAGACCCATATATTTTTTTATTTCTACTACACATCCATTCCTTAGAATGGATTATTTTTTGTATTAATTTTGTCATGGCAGTTTGTCATAAAGGCTCACATGCAAATACGCAATCACATTTCTACGCGCGCACACATACATACACATGTACTCACGCCCACACCTATGCACATGAACAATTACATAAAAACAAATACAGATATACCCTGACGCATTTAACATACACGGATATCCACTGATACGGATATTTTATGGCGCTGAAATGGTTATGATGAGGCGCCGTTGAGGCATTTTCAGGGCGCTAAAATGGTTTTGATGAGGTGCCATTGAGGCAACTTATAAGGCCCCGGGCGTTGCGCCTTTAAGGGCCCTTGTTGACAAAGTGTGACCGGCCGCTAACGGCCCTCATGTGGTTTCCAGATTAGGGCCCGAATAAAGTTAGGGGAATATTATTGGGGGCCGATCACAGCCCCAACTCAATTTCCGCACGGGGAGGTGGGTTTTTCGACGAAAAAGGCGTTTAGATGAGGTACGAGGTAAGGGGTGGATGTCTTGTGCGGCTAAAAATTGAGAAAAAAAAATGGATTTTTTTTATATTCAATGTTGGAGCAAAAAATTTTGAAAAAAAAATTTTGAAAAAATTCTGCTCGATTCAATACGATGTAACGCAACTTTTTTTTCCTTTTGGCAATTTTCTCTAAACCTCAAAGTTTCTCATTTCAGCAGCATCTTTTCAAAATTGTCTTTTTGATAAAAAAATGCGATAACTCAGTGAAAAAAAATCGTACGAAACTTTCTAAAAAACGAAACTATAGCTATTGCTCTATCTTTTAAGGTTCTTTGAAAAAAAAATGCAAAAAAATGTCCTGAAGACGTGCAGCCGATTTTAAACAGCCAAAAAAGCAAAAAAAACGGCTATTTTCAAAATGGCGCCCCGGGTCTGAAAAAAAATCGTATTTTTTTTTCCAAAACGCAAAGTGAAGCTTCATTCGTTCCTTTTGAAATGCCGCCATGGAAATCCGGATATTTTTTTTTTCTTACAGAGATATCAAACTTTTAGTGCGGCGCGAAATATTTCTAGGTGTATCCATAGTGTATATGGAGTGTAGGCCGGCAGTGTATATATATATAATTCCTCTCTCTCTCCATCCTCTCTACCACATACCCCTTTGACAGGCCATTCGCTCAATCAAATCAAGACAAATGATTAACTCTCCGAAAATGATATTTAAGGGGTAAGGCCACAGTAGAATTAAAAAAATCGATCTGGTTCGCTAAAACGGTGCTTGATGATCATAAGAATAAGTTACTATTCGATTTATAGCAAGACCATTTTTTTCGCCGACTATGTGCGTATAACGTAAACCCACCTCTGGCACGGCCAGAGTCATATGTAAAACTTTAAACACGTTTTCTCGAAACAGCTTTTTTCCAATTGGCGTGACAAATAACTTCAACAATTTACACTCGATTTACTTCAAATTTAAAAGTTTTCTTCCTAATTTCATTTCGCAGAGAAGTACGTACGGAATGTCTGATTAATGGAAAACTTTTTCTTTTATAAGCAGTTTTATACGAATTTTTTCACTGAAAATTCAAGTTCATTTTAAATTCAAGTTCAAATATCTACAACTTTTGAATAAAACAATATTTTTTAAATTCCGTAAGTACTTCTCTAGGTATTCTAATGTAGATTGACAAGAATTTTTGTTTTTGGTTCTAGGTAAAAAATTGTGGATGCTAAATGTCACGCCGCGGAGCGCCTAAAAAAAGATAACAAAAGAAAATATTAGTAGTCGGCCATTTTGTACATCGAAAAAAATATATATATTTTCCAACAGCTTGGTATTCATACTAAATATATGTGTAATTAATTTTATGAGTGAATCACTTTTTCATACGAAAAAAAATTGTTAAATTCGCACATGATTTTATACCCGTTACTGTAGCCTAACCCCTTAACTAAAATTCAAAACAAATAAAATCGATCCATTTTGTGGATTCAACTGAATTGGTTTTGAACAGATGAAACCGAGCCACAGATTTATTAGGATTAAATAAAATATTTAGTTATTGGACGATATTAAATATATTTGGATTTGAAGAAATAGATATATTTAAAATAAATAATTCCAATGATGGAATGCAATAGGAAAAATTTGACTCCACTAAAAATTTAGTTAATTCAAATGAACAAAAAACAAATAGAAGCGGTTAATTAATATCAATAGAATTTTTCTGTCAGTGACATGGACGCGCGAAAATTTAAATTCGTGCGAAGTAAAACGATGTAATTTTCAAGCATTAGAAGCACACTTTAGTAGATTTATATCTGATTTAAAAAGCATTTTTCAAATTCATTGATTATTATTTCTGATTTATTTTTTCAATTCTTTTCTTTGTTGCCTAGCGTTCAATGAAGCAGGGTGACGGCATATATTTTTTTAAGAATTAAAAAAAATGCACATTTTGTCAAAGTTAGACCCGGAACATTCTACCGAAGTGTTCACTCGTTTTCCCAATTTGAATATTCAGTATTATTGCTCTCATCGATTTTAAAATAATCCCAGCAATTATCAAAATTGTATTCACACCGGAGTAGTATTTCCAACATCGAAACTCAACCTTACTGTAAAATGTCGATGCTATCAACGTTGCGCGCTACATTGTACTGTTGAGGCGGAGCTCAAACGGAAATACAAACAATACTGCTATTTTACGGCCAAGCATCGGCCAAACTCTGGAGCTACAAGCGATAGCCAACTACACCCGGGCAATGATTAGCCAGTGTTGTCTGAATCACGGTAGCCAGCGTCGGGTGAACTGCAGTGCCTAACGTCGCGTCGCCGCGACGATCGAACGAGAGTTTCGGCATCTCTGGGCCGTAGTCGCGTTCCGATCGTTGGCTGCCGATTCTTTGCAGCTTAATAGCCAAGCATCGCCGCACGTTTTGCCAACACTGGGCCATCATAAACTGTCGATCGTTGGCAGCCGACAAGCTGCCGCAATACAGCCAAGCGTCGGCCGTGCTCGGAACGTTGGCTACTCGCACATGAGTCGCTGCAAACAAATGATCCGGCAAAAAGGAAAAGCAACACGTTATTGAATATATTATAAACTCAGCGAATAATGTATTCACTTCAGTTTACATTTATAGGATTATTTTTTGTCGGTCTTAACTAGTTGTCCGCTGTTAAAATTTGAAAAAATGTTATATTGTTGATAACAATTGCTTAAAGTAGTTGGAAATAAAGTTTTGTCATAGCATTGTGTTGCGTAATATTGTACCTATATCTTCGATCCAAGCTAACATTCAATCGTGTGAAATGGAGTAAGCCTTTATTCGTATTTGCAATGAGCGGTCTTAAGTAGTTGGACGCCACTGTATATATATATATATATATATATATATATATATATATATATATATATATATATATATATACACAGGGTGAGGCACATAAAGTATTACAGAGAAATAGCACTCAAACTATCGATCATATCCAAAAATGTTTCAGACAAAAGTTTCAGTGTTCGAGAAGGCCGTCATACTGGACCACCCTATTTTTTTATCGGTGGAGGCGCTGAAGCTGCGTCAAGGTCAACTCCACTATTTTAAATGGAATGGTACATTTTTTTAACCATCTTGTGGAGCACCTCAAGCCGCATAAAAACATTGGGGGTAAAAGTCGTTCAAGGTCATTCAAGGTCACCTATTAAAATAAAATACAAATCTAAGTATCTCGGATCACTACCAAATATTTGGTAGTGATCCGAGATGTTTAGATTTGCATCATCGATACTGACCTTGAATAACCTTGAACAACGTTGACCCCCAATGTGTTTTATGCGGCTTGAGGTGCTCCACAAGATCTTCGGGCATCTTCTGCAGGTAGACCCAAACCAAGGTTAGTGGATCCTTTAAACGTGATTATTCCGATATTTTTCGATTTTTCGACTATTTTCATACTTTGCGTGACTCGAATGATCTTGTGTTGTAGGTCGCTGAATTCGTCTTAAAATCGGTAATACTGTCATCGACAAAAATACATGGTTCCATTTTAAGAAGTGGAGTTGACCTTGACGTAGCTTTAGCGCCTCCACCGATAAAAACAAATAGGGTGGTCCAGTATAACGGCCTTCTCGAACACTGAAACTTTTGTCTGAAACATTTTTGGATATGATCAATAGTTTGAATGCTATTGCTCTGTAACACTTTATGTGCCTCATCCTGTATATTAGCACACTATCGCAACAGCACCGCGGTGACCAGCCGTACCGGTCGCACAACCAAGCGTCTCCCGCGACCAATCGATAGCCTAATCGGGGGAGAAAGGTTCCTAGCGACGCGCTAGAGCCCGTGAACCGCACCAATTGATCTAGCGAGTAAAGAAATAACGCGATTCGAGCGGAGAGGGTGGCACCGTTAAGCCTCAGATAACGTTATCGACCAAAGATCCAAATTATTTACCCTGCGAGCGTCTTAAGGTCGCGACATACTTTAAACATATACGAATGGGCGACACAAACGAAACATATTCCACAATTTTTCACCACACATGTACACACTTACACGGTGCATCCCATACATCATTGATATTATATCGAGTAGAAAGAATAGAATTAATAAATCCAACATTCGAATTATCGACAACTTCCCTCAGTCTCTATTCTAAATTCAAATTCGCGTATATTTTTAAAAAATACGTTTTCCAAAGACATAGATTCACACTTTAAAATGTTCGTTTATACACATTTTTTCTGTGATAACTTTCGATGGCGATGAGGTTCAAAAAGGGTTGTAATTTAAAAAAAAAGTGTTACGGCAACTGTCGCATTTAGTGATTCGGAAAATAGCTCCAAAGGTGATTCCCAATCCAGGAGCCACGGGTACATCTCGTACCTATATATTTCCGCATTATTACCAATGTATGAAGCCATGGAAGTAAATGACCTGTACCGAAGGCCCATAAATACACTTCCAGAGACATAGTTTTACCTATCAGTAAAACTATTCTAAGGACACTTGTCACTCCTCCAGCCGGTAAAAAGTCCTACGACCAAGTTTTCTTCTAGACGGATTAAATTTCGGACAACGAAGGGATAGACGTAGTTCATCTTGGAACGTGAGGGATATCTTTAATTTTTCCAAAATATCAGCGATCTTGGAGAACACTGGGAATCTGTGTCTCAAAGCGGTATTTTTCAGACCGCCGAGCGCAATTTTTCTAAAACAATTCAACCACTTTTGTCCGATTTTTAGACCTCTTTTAGATACATAAATGTTCGCCAAATGGCTTATTAATTCCCCGTATAGCTAAAAATTTATATTTCCGCGTAAATAAAAATGAACAAACATCAAACGATCAATGACAAGATCTAGCATGCGAAAGGAATTTTCTTCATTTTTTTTTCTCACATGAGTCTACATGGCGAAATTGTAGTAGTCACCGCAGAACGCGGTCTTGAACCATGCTGTGGGGCAGCATATGTTGTACGGCCCAATACTACTGGAAATTTTTTATGAAATAAATTAAATGTACAATGTTAAAATTACGTCCCAAATGAAAATAACCGATGTTGAAAAACACCCAATCGATTTTTCAAACGCTGTGAATGGCCCTTTTCTAGACTCATAACTAGACATAACCCCATGAAATAAGTATTCATGTCACGATTTGCCAAAATGTGCTTCTCAACACACGTTCGTAACCGCGACTGCCGAGAGGGTGCATCCGTTTTTTAACGCTGCATGCTGAGCCTCCTCTGTACTCGTCACTTGCTCATTTGTGCCATCATATATACTCCCCTATTAGAGAATTATGCGAGGTGTGGACAAAACCGTTGTGCAGTGAATTTTTTGCTGCCAATCTAGCAGCATTGCAAATCTCGGCGCTGGAGGAAGTCTCCCTTTACCTTTCGTGCAAATTTCGTAGCAAATGCGTGTGCATTTAGTTTTTCTTGATTTTTTTCGTAACGGCAGTTTTACTGCGTGTGGCAGATTTAAAGAAATATGAATCACGATAATTTAATAGAACTAAGAGTAAACTTGCTGTACAATGTCTTAAACTTTTACAAACTTCTGATCCACTTCTTTCCGAGTTTAGTAAGGAATTTCACATGTATTATTTATTATATAAAATGATCGCGATTCGTCTTTGAAAAATCCACCGCACGCTATACAACTGCTGCTGAGAAAAAAATCGAGACAAACTAAATGCACACGTGTTTGCTGGGAAAGTTGGGCACAAGGTGAGGAGACTGCCTGCTACATGTTTCACTAGCGGGGAGATTTGCAATGTTGCTAGATCGGCCGAAAAAAATGCATTCCACGAACTTTTTATCCATACCACGTATATATGCACGTCATGATGCAGAATCTTTGAGTATAGCTGGGTCAACATTCGTACAAGTAATACAACATTTAGCACATAATATTTTCGGTTTATGCACATTATGTATAGTGTTCAAGTTTATGTCCTTGTAATGCAAGGGAAAATTAATTTTTTGTAATGCTCTCATTTTCTTTAGCATATTGACGCTACGCAAATCACGCGAATACTGTTTAGGCCCTAATTTAGCCATCTTCAATCTCAATCTACAAAGTATGATTTTGGTGAGTAAGAAAAATAAGGAACGAAAAGGCATTTCCGTTACATTCCAACGATGCAAACTTCAACCCCATCGTTGTATTGTCCACTTGGTGTGGTCATCGAGGACATATCATTGCCTGGAGGTCGCGCGTTTCGGACAACTCGAAAGGTATTAAGAAAGCGTTGCAACACCATCGTTTTCATTATAAATTCATCACAATCTGAAAGTTTGTCGAGGACTTGGACGCCCAGAAAAATCTCTTAGAGGAATAAATACTTTAGCCGCCTCTACGTGTCTCTCAAGAACTAAAACTCTCGTCGCGCATTGGGTGTCATGGTGACTTTAGATTTTCGTGTTAACGTGCGCGTATGTTATCCGTGTCAACATTAATACATTGAGTAGTTTTACCGCTGCTCTTGTCGTTTCGGCTCCAAGAGCTCTGTAGACATTGACAGTCTCAGTCTCAGTCTCGAATCTCCATTGTTGTTTCTACAACCTTGCTCAATAATAATAATAATAACGATCATTGATATTAATACGAAAATGTTTCTAATAATACGTATTACCAATGAAAATACTAATAATCATAATATGCTTATTATGATAATAATAACGACAGCAACAAGAATAATAATAATGAATTATAATACATTTGAGCATATTATTAAAACTATTTGTTATTTAATCGATTGGTCAACCGTTTGCAGCAAGTATCATGTTTGAATTTCCATTCCAGATTTTCTTGCCATTTACCATTCCGGTGCATTTCTAAATTATTCTTATTTTTATATTCCGGACTCTTGATACACCGGGCAATACGAAATTGCGGTAATTTCTGTTTTCCGCGCTGACTTCATGCGTGAGTGCAAAGCATTCTTTCGATGTGTGAGGACGGAAGAAACATATCACAAGCAATGAAAAATACTTCGGTCCTCACACTTACACTGTACACACTGGGACCTGGTATCTGCCCAATATACGAAAAAACACCAGCAATGCATCACATTACGCTAATACGATTTTTATTAACGCCGAAAATCTTCATTACGGTAATAATTTTTTAAATTCACTTCGATTTATCACCGATATTTGACGTTCTAAACCTGCTTCGATGTACTTTCGGTTGACGTGTTTTGACCTTGTAAACTCAAAAACGTAAGATCATTTCGCTTTAGTTATTTTAATTCCCCAAATATAATACTCCATTCGAATTCGATGCACGCGAACATTTGAAATAAGTGTTCAATAGACAATTTTTTTAAAATCCTGTGTACATACATCGCGCTCCGCAGTTTTTTGTCAATTGCAATCACGCTAAGCTTGTGGGCTCTTAAGGTATTGTACCAAAATATTTTGACACAATTACATTGTACGCGTTAATACCTGTTTCCCCCCAAGTTGCTCATATGTGCATTTTCAAAGATAAGTAAGATTTCTTTTTTTTATACCATCAGCTGACTTGGCAATGTTACAAGACCAAACACGTTGATATCAGAGTGGAAGAATTTCTCGCCCGATGCCGTTGACCAATTAATATGACAATAATTCTATTTACTTTTTGGCACTATTTTGGAGGTTCATTTAATCTTTATCCTAAGAGAAATCCTTAAAAAAATACCTCGGATTATTGCGGTTCGGATGTTCTTAAATTGCTGTTTCACCTTTAAGGGTATATAAGAAATGTAACTTATCTTCGTAAAGAATAACTGTTGATTTATTGAGAAATTGGACAAATTAAGGCGGTATTCTATGAAATGTTCCGTTTATTCCAGTAGACTCGTCGGCTTAGAGCGTTTTTCCCCCGTCGCCGTCACCGAGAACGAGATGACGTCGCCGAAGTAGCGGTACCGCACCGCCGCCATCCGAGCGCCGTCATCTCGGCCGCCGAGGTGGCGACCCATGTAGGTTTCGCCAATCGAACCGTAACGGCCAATACTTGGACCAATGTTGGCGGGACGATGATCGATTAGCCAATTGTACGCCAATGCTCGGCTGAGTATTGACTAGCCAACATTGGTTTGCTGATACGAGGCCAATGTTCGGCCAAATATAGACTCGCTCGCCAAATATAGCATTGGCTTGTCGATACGAGGCCGATGTTTGGCGAAGGATAGACTCGCCAATCATTGGTTTGCCGATACGCGGCCAATGTTCGGCCAAACGTAGACTCGCTAATCATTGGCTTGTCGATACGAGGCCGATGTTTGGTGAAGTATAGACTGGCCAATCATTGGTTTGCCAATACGAGGCCAATGTTCGGCCAAGTATAGACTTGTTCATTATTGGTTTATCGTTATGAGGCCGATGTTTGGCAAAGTATAGACTCGCCAATCATTGGTTTGCCGATACGAGGACAATGTTCGGCCCAATATAGGCTCTCTAATCATTGGCTTATCGATACGAGGTCGATGTTTGGCGAAGTATAGACTCGCCAATCATGTTTTTACCGATACGACGCCAATGTTCGGCCGAGTAACGCATGATCGAACCGCAATTCGTATATTGACGATTCATTGTTTCGCGTTGAAATCATTGAGAGACGAAATAAATACTTTTTACGAGTCCATTGGACATTTTTCTTGACAAATATACTACCAAATCAATGCACTCATTGTTGGCCGATTCTCGAACGAGCTCATACGCGATATTCTGCCGATTTTTATGAACCATCCTACACTGACAGAAAAATTCTATTAATATTAACTAACCGCGTCTATTTATTTATTTTTTATTTGAATTAACTAGATTTTTCGTGAAATCAAATTTTTCCTATTGCATTCCATTATTGGAATTATTCATTTTAAATATATTTATTTATTCAAAGTAAACTTGAACTAATGAACTAATGGTCTGTCTTTATTGCAACACACATATTAACGGGTTGTGGGGGTAGAGAAGGTGGAGAGAGAAGAATTATATATATAGGTTAGGTTTGAAAATTCTATAACATGTCATTCGATAACACTCTCTAATTATCACAATGATATTAACTAATTGATATAGTTTATGTCAACAAATAATGATCAGAATCCATTTGGTATCTTATGCCATATCTGCGATTCAAATGTTACAAGCACTCGGTAGCATAGGGGCAGCGTGTTTGGCTATGAGTAGGGAAGTTCAAGGTTCGAGCCCCATTATGGGGTCAAATATTTTCTTCGAACTAATCATTTCGAAAGACCAGGTAATGACGAATTACAATACAAAAATAATTAATTTTTTTTTTGGCGGTGCAGGCCCAATTTTGGTGATCTATATTGGGTCACAATTATCCGCCAAGACTCGGTCGATAATCGGGCCAAGCTCGAGTGCCAATGATGGCAACCTTGAGGGGGCTTATTGTTGGCCGATTCTCGAATGAACTCCTACGCGATGCTCGGCCGATTCTCATAAGCCATTCTAGGGCCAATATTGATTGCGAATATCGGGCCGCTCTTATCATCCAAGGCTCGGTCGATGATCGGGCCAAGCTCGAGTGCCAATGTTGGCAAGCTTGGCGTCGAGCATCGGCCAATCATTGGCCACTACCGATCACCCTACATGGGGAGTAGTGCTGTAGTAGACTGTGCTTGTCCACTACACCTGAGATTGTCGGCGACGGCGCACGGTTTTTTGCCTCGTGTTGATGCTAGACCACCGAGATCAGTCGCGGAGGACTCGCGATCGCCGTCACGTCCTTTTGACCTCGGTCCGAAATAATCCCGTTTCTCGGTGACGGCGGCGGTGGACAAACGCTCTTAGGCTTCGATATTCTCAGTGTGCGTGCGTGGGTGCGTGCGCGCGCCTGTGTGTGTGTGTGTGTAGGTGCGCGTATGCATGCGTGCCTACGTGCATGCGTGTGTACACACATATATATAATTATTATTCCTAAGAAGTAAGCGCCGCTTCGAAAAGTATTAGTATGTTTTACAATATATTCACTGTATACCGGAGATCTTTCGAGATTCATAATGTCACAACATCACTTATGCGGGAAAGTGAATATTTGGATAACATACATACAAGAGTCTCGAAAACGTTCTGTATAGTATAATACTATTTCTATACATAATAAAATACGCCATGAGCTAGACTCTGGATATATAGAAAGATGAACCGTGCACCAACCGCTAAGCACGTAAGTTTGCATATTACATTGGCTGGCCCGCCAAAGAAATCACTTGAATTCCAACTAAAGCCTAGCGAATGTATTTGCATTGTGGATGGCTCGATGGCATCAGAAAAATCTAACCATGTGTTAGTCTAACTTACCGTGCTTTGACGTTGGTGTCACCGAAACTGATAGATTCGATGCCATTTGAAACACGTCAATTTGCTTCAGTACCACGTCCTATCAGATTTATGCATGAACTTACTAGCGAATTGCAGATTCAATGCTGTTAAATTAAGTTCGGCAGAAAATAAACTCATCAAGAGTAAAATCGTTGGGCACGAAGGACTATCTGGCCAATTGAGAAAAGGCTACAATTTAGCTCTAAATGAGAGTTTGATTGATTCATCCGCATTAGATCCATTTATGCCGCGGTTATACCTAAAGGCAAATTAATAACAGATAATAACAAATCATAAACGTTGTGTACATAATAGCGGAAGAAAAAGCAAATAAATGAAACGGGGATTAAACCGAACGAAAAAAAGGTTAGAAAATAAAGATCCAAAATGCTTTCATTGCGATCCAAAATGCGATAAAAATTAAGCAACTGTACTATTACTTCACTCAAAGCAACATAATAAATAACTATAAGAATAAAAATAAAATAAAGAGTGAAACGAATTAAGTATTGTAGTGTGTATCGTTGATGACTTACTGAGTAATAGAAATGTATACCATTCCACTAGCCAGCAAAGATAACACCAGCACAAGAATTGTAAACTTAACAACTATGAATTTCTCTCGCAAACAGGTATGAGAATAAATGCGTTTTGAGAGAAATGAAAGAGGAAGGAAAGAGCTGCCTCTCAAAACTCTATCAGAAATTCAACAAAACTATAGCCTTCTGCGGGCCACGTACCATTTTAAAACAAAATCATAAATCCGTAGAGACCCAGTTTTCAGATTACGCCGTTAGGACCATAACCCAATGTCTTATTACTAGAAATTAACTTTCAAACTAAGTTTAAAGTTTTGCATTAGGCCGCACATCTGTTCGAAACTTCTTTTCGATCCATGTTGACATTTGTTATTGCGGTAGCATGGCTTTTGCTGAGATGACATCCCTAACTCAATATAAGAACATCCTCTAAGTATAAAACCTAAATACTTATTCGATACAAGGATATTAATATTTTTGTACGTGGTTCTTCATAACTGAACGATTTTCATTTAATATTAGTATTTCACAATAGACCTAACTTAAATCTAGCTTTTCGCTTTCTGGACTTCAGAAGGATGGAGAAAACAGCTCTCTCGAGAAATATCTTCATTGCAAAACCGCTTTGTAGAGGCAAATATACGGAATAACAAGTCCATTGTATGATAAACCTTCCAAGCATCCGCGATGGCAACCGGTCTATACCGACAACATCTGCAGCGAAAAGCAAGTTCCGTCGGCCAACTTTGTCGGCAAACAATTGCCCTGGCATACATAGCATTTTTTTCTAATGACACGTCTACCAGAGAACATCTCTTCCGACAACCCTTTTGCACGAGAGAACGTACTGCCATGTCGGTGAGATGTGACGGCTCACATCACCGCAATGTCACACCGCGCCCTGTCATTCAAAAGAGCAATACGAAGAACTGCCCACCAAATAAGTTCTTTATCGGTACAGTTGTCCGCGGGCGCTTCTTTGTGGGGGAAAGGGTTTTGCGGTAGAATTCGATATTATTCATTCTCCGGCAGATTTATTCTCGAAAGCTTTTGGCTGCCAGAGTTGTCTTTCGGAGAGATTTTTAGCGAGAGTTATAAATGTGCCGATCCGTTTTATTTTTCGACACGAGTCGCGTTACCCAGGTAGGAAATCAAAAAGCTGACGATGGAAACAAGCTTGTGCGAGCCTTGTTTCACCGAGCCTGAGTGAGACAGACCTGGCCCAGGTTTCATTGCATCGTTTGGAGCAGCCTGGAACCAAGACTGGCTGCTTAGCCTAAACTCAGGGTTATTTCAAGCTTTATTCAGCCGGTGAATTTTGGGGCTGAAAAATCAAGGCTGGATGCAGGCTTGTTTCAGGTTGTGATAAAATAAAATAAGTTTAACATAATATTTTTTCTGTACTTTTATGAAAAAAAAATTTAGCAATAAATTTGTCGGGTGCGAAGGCACGAAAAACGAAAGCGAAGGAGGCAGCTCAGAAAATTTAAACATATGCTCTTATCGATATTTATAAGGTACACAAAAAAGTATATACGAAAATAAAAGTACGCAATAAAATAAAGTTTTGTTTTTTAAAATATTTTTTATATATATTTTGTAATAAATAATATAACAAATAATAAATATATATAACAAATCAAATCAATTCTTTACAAATTTATTAAATTTACCCCAATGTAGAATATAGAAAACTAAAATCAGGCCTCATATAACCTCGGGAAGAGTTTGGGAACAGCCTGGTCATAAATGCTCGTGAAGGCTTCATTAAGGCTCGTTTTGAGCCTTGTTGTTTCGTCGTTTCAGACTTAGTACAGGCTTTTCTACCAGCCTTTGGTCAAGCCTGTGTGCAAGAGCCTGAAACCGCGTTATCATTCAGAGGTTCAGCTAGGCCTGAAATCAGGCTGGTGCTCAGCCTGAATTAATAAATGTGAGCCTTGTTTCAGAGCTTGGCGAGCCCTTTTTTCATCGTCAATTCCTACCTGGGTACTTGATGTTCTTTTACAGCGGTATCACGTCGCTTGCAAATAGATCATGGTGTATCTTAATCTTAACTAATATTATAAATCTGAAAGTCTGTATGTATGTCTGTTTGTTACTCAATTACGCCAAAACGGCTTGACAAATTCAAATGAAATTTATATAGATAGCTTATGACCTGGGTTAACACTTTTCATTCTAATATCTACTATTTGTCTAATTACAATATTATACTCAAATCTAATATAATAATGAAATTCAAATGATTGTACAATAGAAACGAAATAAATATAATTAAAATAGAATAGAATATAATATTAAATATTTAACTAATGTAGAATTTTACATATAATATTTTTCTGATTATAATATTCGAGATAAATCGAATGTAATGATGAAATTTGACACGCATTTTGGCATTTAAATGTTTAGTTTCGAAATTTTCATTTTAGAACATCAAATAGTTGCCATAAGGATACATTCATAGCTGTTATTCCATGGCATACTCTACCTCTCTGCGTGAGTTCTCTTGACAGATGACGGAACATACAAAATCGAGATATGAAAGTAGCTGCACAAAAGTAGCTACCTTCATGGTTCGATTTTTGACGTTTCATCTTCTGACAAGAGACTCGATATCAGACACAGTTCCAAAGGAATAAATAAACGAAAGAGCAATTTGACCAACGAACGAACAATACTTGTCTGACCCATTGGGAAATTAAGTGATTTCGTTTGCATTTGACGGACAATTTAAAAAAAGGACTGGACGTAGGATTCAACGAACCAACCATTAATTGGAAAACGTCGTTGGATTTGGTTTAATTTGAGTATTTGTATTCACGTTTAATTTGTAGTTTAAGATTACGTTTGTAGTTTAAGAGTACACGTATTCTATGGTGCGTAAAGTATTTTTCCTCCTGATGAAGAAAAGTCGTCGAAAATTAAGAACGGCCAAGGTTGAGCGTTTTTTGGAAAATCAATAATGCAGCAATGTCAATAATGCAGCAATGATTATCAAGCAAATGATGAAGTAAGCAACATAATTATAATAACCGATATTTCATTAAAATCCGTCTCTGAAATATAATGGACAAGTTGAATATTTTTTGGAAAATAATGTCATCATTACGGATACTTTAAATTAAGGGTGGAAGCTCAGCAAATGGAACAAATGCTCCCGTTTCTACGACACAAGTTATACCGCCCCCTACCCTTCTGTACACATTGTACAACAAAGATACAAATAGTATGGCCAAAGAAATACGAATACCATACAAAAACTCTATTGTAGAAATTGCGTATACATATGGAAAAAATTAGATTCGGTATCACCCGAAATACAAGTATGTATGCCAGGAGCGGAGGCTACGAGCGCTCACTTGAAATCTGCTACTATGAGATACATTACACCAGGCGAAAGAAAAGGAACCGAGAAGGAAAAATTGGAGGAGGGGGTTCGGTGAGTGGCAGCAGGTGAGCGCAAAGATCCGGCGGGGCTTGTGACGAAAAATCGTCTTGGTTACAATGCCCCGTATCGTATGCAGCAACCTCCTCGATGCTTTGAAGGGATACACCCAGTATCAAGGACTTCATAGGGTATTATAGAAATGTGAAACGATAGGTGCCGTATGCACGATCGATGTTACATGGTGCAGTTACTCCAATCCCAATCGTTCCTTTCCTTTTCGGAATTCTATACGTGTTTTTGTGAAGAAGAATTGGGGAAAAAAGTGATTGAGCACTACGTATAGATTACGAAATTGTAGACGGAACACTTCGAGTATGAGATCAATTGAAACGTCAACTTCGATCCTGCTCTTTCTTGTGCCTCTCCAACGAAAAATTCGATCGAATGTCAAAAGATTCCATACTATTTGGTAAGTAGGTATGTGGCGCAGTGCGCTCCAAGCGATCTCCGAACTTGAACAACATTGCTAGTCTCGTTTATTCGTATGGGTAACCACCTAATTCAACGACATTTGGTACATCGAATTTTCGAGTGAAGAATTACTCCGCTAAAAAGACACCGGGTACTCATTGCATGTCCATACGTATTTCGTGATTCCTCCGTATCGATCAGTGATATCGATAGCTAGCTACTTTTGTCACGTGTTACACGAAAGTTGCTATGTCATTTGTATTTTAATCCCTACTATGATATACAGGTACCTATAGGCCTCCGAAGTAACTTTCGTAGTGGCGTCGCGCAACGGCTGCCGGTGGCAAAACTTGGATTGGCGCATGGCGGTTAAGGCAGGATTCTACTTTGAAACTTTGAAAAAAAATTTTTTTTTTTACATTTTTCGAAAGTAAATATGTTCAAGAATGTTCGGTCAAAATTTTATAAAGTTCCAAGCAGTCTAACTATCCTTTTTCGCCTTTCGAACGCACCTACCTGAGCGCGCTATTGTGACTCACCAAAACTTTAAACGCGTTTTTCTCGAAACGACATTTTCAAGTACCGTGGTCGTGATAACTCAAAAAGTACTGAACCGATCCTTATTAAATTTGGAACACATATTCTATATGTGTGTACCAACAAACCTAACTACAATCAACTTAAAATTTTGATTAGAACTATTTTTTTATTGCAAAAAAAGACCCAAAAAAAACGCATTTTTTTCGTATTTTAGCCGCCATTTTGTTAATTTTGCACGTATATAAAATATTCTAGTTAGGTCGGTTCCTGAAGACATACTGAACATGAAACTATTTAATTTTTTTGTTTCAGACCATCCGTCGGGAAGATTTTACGACCACGGCAACGGTACCTGCTTTTCGAGGCGTTGGCTTTAAACATATTTTACGTGTACAAAAAATGAATAAAAAACATTAAAATTTTTTTTTTATGTACTTAAAGAGTGTATTTATTGAACAGTTTAAACCCCATATCGATATCTTTAATAGTATTCTCAGAAAAAATTCACGAAAATAGCGTTTTTTTCATGGTTTCAAAGTAGAATCCTGCCTTAAGGCAAACCGGCACAAACACGAAAGAACTATAGGCTTGAGCAATCATCATCGATCGTAGATCTCACATTGTGAATGGAATGTGCTTGTAAATAAAATAAAATTGTGTGATGGAACGATTACTTACGGATTTCAATGTATCCTCATGACTTCCTTTCGCCCTAAGAGCATATTTATAGGTATGTGACGAAAAGAATGTTAATGAAATTGCGTACATTGGCTGCACACAAATTTTTTTCTGCCGTACAACAAAATTTCTGTTTAAATTATTGTTTGCATCGGAAATTTATATAAAGGATGTTGTAATATAGCCAGAAAACTTTCGATAGTCATCATGTATCGGAAGTTCGGAAAATTGTCGCTGGTGGGAAAAGGACTGTGATGGGAAAAGTTCTTCCTCAAACACGCGTCAACTATCCCAAATATGACGTGAAACGCTGTTTTTACAACGTAAACATCACACGCGGTACTGTCATTCCAACAAACACCTGATTTAAATGGCTACCGGCATACTGCATTAGCAGACGAAAACCAATCAACGTTTTGCCAAAACTCGCCGCAAGGGCTGCGCCACTGGAGTTACTTCGGAGGCCTATATCGGTACACTTGACATTCGTAGGCAGTAGGTATATCGATATTTTCTCGGGACTTAATGAAAGTTACAAAGTTCCGAAATTACAACGTACGCAGCCGCATTTTACTCGTACTTGTACATTTTGATGTCGAATAACAAAATATATTTTAATGGATTTATGAAAAAAAAAAAATGAACTTTGCTACCGAACAATTTCGAGGACCGAACTTATTGTATCCTAATCGATGTGTGATAGTATCGAAAGCAGCCATTCGGCTACCCGATAATAATGCATTTTTGTATTATTTTTGTCGAGTAATGAAAGAATTTTGTAACGGCTATATTTAATCGAGCAGCGAAATGAGTTTTGCTATTTGATACAATGGAAGCATTTTACCGAAAAGGTTTATTCTGAACGCCTGATCATTGTTATTTAGTATTTTTAAGATGTGATTATGTACAAGCAAACAGTTGATATGTATTTTTCACTTTACTCACTTATTGACCTAAAAGACCTATGGTTTCAGACCGTAGTAACTCGGAAGTTGATCGTACCACACAAAACCAATTGTATTTGTACCAATTTTCTTTACTTCTTAACACGCCTTCGTGTTAAGATGAAGTAACGACGACTTTATATCGGCGTTGAATTTGGTTCTCATTCGTTTAAACATGTTCAAGCTAGGTCGAGTGTGTGATTCTTGGGTCATTTCTCTATTAATTTGGGAAAATAATTGAGGAGGCAGTAAAATATCTGGTTATGTCTCCCTATGTTAAAAAGTGTTTCTTCAATTGTGAATTTCATAGAAATGGCGTAGACGGTCTATTTAAAATTTAGAGATTGCAATCAGTTAATGACAGAGAATATTCTGTATAAATTTGAATAAAAACGTAACCTATCGTAAATTATCCCGAAACCCCTTAAGATGAATATCGATAAAACTATGACGAAGTTCCAGAAGCGAATGATTGTGTATACATTCCTTTTTTTCCTCAACTTACCGCCATTCCACATTTTCAATTTCAAATTCCAAAATGCTCTAAAGTTGCATAGTACGATTGGATCAATATGAATTCATAATGACCAATATACCTCAGCGTTAGAAACAAACTGTTTACAGTGATTTTTTTACGTTTCTAAACGTTTTTATTAATATTTTATAACGAAGGCTTTGTTACTACCAAGAACTCAAAAGACAAATAGTTGACATTGCGGGGCCGGGCTGAAATTCCGAACTTTGAATGGACGGAATACTCAATACTCCGAAAGCATAGTACCCCGAAAGATCAAAACTCCGAAAGAATTTTACACGAAAGACCAAAACTCCGAAAATATTAACACCGTAAAAATAATTCGGATATGGGAGTTTTAATAGTTTCAAATTTCTCAATAAATCGACGAACTATTTAAAAAATTTGTTTTTATTAAGAAGTGATTCTGCGTCAATTTTGAAATTTGTCTAGACAAGGTTATACGTTCTACATCATTTACAATCAACTGTGTAGACTTTCGCTGGCATGATCTTGACAGGAGAGCCGAGTTGAAATTCCGAACCTTAAATGCACCGACGGTTTAATATTCCTAATTTTAATGTTCCAAAATTACAAGGTCCGTCAAGATTATACCAGCGAAAGTCTACACAATTGACTGTAAATGGTGTAGAACGTATACGATTGTCTTGACAAATTAAAAAAACTCACGTAAAATCACTTCTTAATAAAAAAATAAATTCTTGAAATAATTCGACGATTTATTGAAAATTTTGAAACTTTTAAAACTTCCATAGCCGAATTATGCTAACGGTGTTCAGATTTTCGGAGATTTAGTCTTTCGTGTAAAATTCTTTCGGGGTAGTATATTTTCGGAATTTTGAGCGTTCTGATCATTCAACGTTCGGAAGTTCAACCCGGCCCCGACATTGCAAAGGATTCGTGTACGATTGTCACATACATATTTTATGTGGTTTCTATACAATGCGCGTGCGCGTGTGCACGAGTCCGGGAGTTCATATAGACACATATCATTCACTAGTTTGGAAGCGTCGACCGCTTCAGAGATGATTCAACGTTTAACCCATGCTCCTACTGCTCAAGGATGTCAGAGAGAGTAGGGCACAATGTCCCACGGGGCACTGTGCGCTACGGATATTTGTCGGTTCGCGGTGAGGTAAGCAAATACGGATTTATTTGTCTTGGTCAATGGGCTAGATTGAATTTCGTTGGACCTAAATAAACTTCAATAACCGTTCGTAAAAACATATTAAAAAATAAGAATAGGTTTGGACCCACGGGAAAAAAAGATCTTTTAACCGCTAGAACAATGTACACTAACCGCAATAATTACAGGACCACTTTTTTTTTCTACGAAAAATAGCCCTTTTGCAAACGGGTGTAACTCAGTGAAAAATGATCGGAAAAAAAAGTATTTTGTAGCGGAAACCTTTAACTTTAATAATCTGATTACAAAAAAAATGTATCGTCTTTTTTTAATAAAGATTTGTTGCTAAACAAAACAAAACATAAAATCAAAAAATTTGCTCAAGTTTGACAAGGTGTACGGGGAACAGATTTTTTTTCAAAACTCTGTTTCGATCATTCAAAAGCTTGTACCTTCCCCTACAATTTTCTCTTTTACAAACCTGTGTGCGATTTTTTTAGCCAAATTATCGCAGTTTGATGAAAAAATGCATTTTTCCACTTTAACCTGTCATAGCTCTGGTCCAAATAATCGAACAGCATCCAGACTGGGTCTTTGGAGAATGTGGATTTCCCCCTACAAAACTGTTTACTTTGGATATTTTTTTGAATTTTTTTTCAACATCATAAAACTTATTGTTGAAAAGTGTGTAATATGCCCGTTTTTACACTTTTTTGTTTATCATGTAATAACATTATAACAAATGCAGGGGCACCAACGGTTTTTGCTTTTTTTGAGCTAAGGGTATGTAGAAATACTCCACCAAATTTCAGATCGCTGCCTTTATTCTTTATTTGGGTTGCAACCCCGTTTATTTCGAGCAAATCGAAGATCCGTCAATTTTCACGAAAATCGAGATTTCTCAAGTACCAGCGCAGAGTGAGATTTCTCGATTTTCAAACAGAAAATTAGAAAATCACGAAATTTTGTTTTCAAGAGTTTTCGAAGTCGCTCATTACGAATCTGAGGTTGAAATTAAAAAATGAAAAATGGCGGATCCAATATGGCGGATCAAAATGCAATAATTACTTGAAATCGGATAAAAGGCTGCGTTCGGGGGTTTTCGAGGTCGCTCATTACGGATCTGAGGTTGAAATTAAGGATCGCAAATTCGAATTGAATCAAATTTTGCATTTCGATCCGCCATATTGAATCCGCCATTCTTTATTTTTTTATTTCAACCTCAGATTCGTAATGAGCGATCTCGAAAACCCCCGAATACAGCGTTTCATCCGATTTCGAGTAATTTTTGCATTTCGATCCGCCATATTGGATCCGCTATTTTTTATTTTTCAATTTTAACCTCAAGTTCGTAATGAGTGACCTCGAAAACCCTCGAACACAGCGTTTCATCCGATTTCGAGTAATTTTTGCATTTCGATCCGCCATATTGGATCCGCCATTTTTTATTTTTTTATTTGAACCTCAAATTCGCAATGAGCGAACTCGAAAACCGTTGAGCACAAAATTTCGTGATTTTCTAATTTTCTGTTTGAAAATCGAGAAATTTCACTCTGTGCTGGTACTTGAGAAATTTCGATTTTCGTGAAAATTGACGGACCTTTGATTTTCTCGAAATAAACGGGTTGCAACCCAAATAAAGAAAAAAGGCAGCGATCCGAAATTTGGTGGAGTATTTCTACATACCCATAACTCAAAAAAAGCAAAAACCTTTGGTGCCCCTGCATTTGTTATAATGTGACATGATAAACAAAAAAGTGTAAAAACGGGCGTTTTACACACTTTTAAACAACAAGTTTTATGATGTTGAAAAAGAATTCAAAAAAATATCCAAAGTAAACAGTTTTTAGGGGGAAATCCACATTCTCCAAAGATCTCAGTCTGGATGCTGTTCGATGATTTGGACCAGAGTTATGACAGGTTAAAATGGAAAAATGCATTTTTCATCAAACTGCGATAATTTGGCTAAAAAAAATCACACACAGGTTTGTAAAAGAGAAAATTGTAGGGGAAGGTACAAGCTTTTGAATGATCGAAACAGAGTTTTGCAGAAAAAAAATCTGTTCCCCGTGCACCTTGTCAAACTTGAGCAAATTTTTTGATTTTATGTTTTGTTTTGTTTAGCAACAAATCTTTATTAAAAAAGGACGATGCATTTTTTTAATAATCAGATTATCAAAGTTAAAGGTTTACGCTACAAAATACTTTTTTTTATTTTTTTCCGATCATTTTTCACTGAGTTACACCCGTTTGCAAAAGGGCTATTTTTCGTAAAAAAAAGTGATCCTGTAATTTTTGGGCTTAGTGTAATAACTACTCTGACTTTACTTGATAACCCAAATTCTCAGTCATAATTGATAATCCTTTCGTTACTTTATGTTCAAAAGGTAATTGATTATTCCGGTAAATGTGACTTTGTGTTAGTTCGGTACTAATAGTTTTTTTTTGTAGTTTTTATTATTTTTATAACCCTAAACTCTAGTTTGTGAAATATATATTGCTTATAGTCATACATTGAATTTACTTGGATGGTGTGTTTCGTTAACCCTACTTGAGGTCACTGAAGATTATATACAATATGCTACGTCGTCTTGCCTCTAGATCAATGGTAGTAACGCCAGTCGCTCGATCCGCCATAGATTTTTAATTAATTCAAAATTTGCACCCTTACGGTTGTTGCCATGGCGGCTGTTGTCATGACAGCTGTTGATATCACCATTACGTCTTTCTGTGCGATCCGTGACAGTCACAATAAAATACGCGTTAGAAAAATTTTCATTTTGTGTGTTTTAAAAGTTTCCGTTTAATGTATAAATGAATTCGTTGTCAGAGGAGTACTCGGGGAGTTCTCCGAGATATAGAAATTCAACGAGGGACTTACTAATGGAAAAATTTCGACGCCTGGAAAAAGAGATCAGGCGGTCGCGTTCACGCCATAGGCATTCAAGTTCGCGTCATCGGAATGGGCGATCAAGATCACGTCGACGTTCAAGAAGAAACGAGTCGTGGGACTCTGACAAAGAGAATGGCGAGCGTATCGCTGTTAAACACAGACGAACGCCACATTCGAGGCATAATCGTTCGTATCCAAGAAGTCGATCGAGGTCCATATTCTATGATTCCGACGGAAAGAGTGGTGATCGTCATCTGCGAGATACGTCACACTCCAGTCGTGGACAGTCTATAGAGGTTAATCAGAAAATACAAGGGTTAGACAAAGAGGGCGGTGTGCGCAATCTGCGAGATTCGGCACGTTCTAGTCCCCGCACCGATGTGTCGCTAAGACAGGGCGAGGGTAAAGAAGAGCAGATACCAAAGGAGCTTGCTGAATCGACATTGGGTCTACTGGGAGACGAACCGTCTAAATACGATCAACGCAGCCCTGATCTCCATGTGGCAGTAGTAGAGCGCTGGTCGAACAAATTACAAAATGGGCTGCCGAAAGACCAAAAGCGCGATCTCCAGGAAAAAAAATCCAACAATAGGTAATTGTCCTTTAATTAAAGAGCCAAAAATTAACCCAGAAATAAAGTCGGCCTTGTCACATCTGGCGATAAAGAAAGATGCGTATCAGTACGCTGCTCAGAATCAACTTTGAGCTGGCATCAACGCCATTGGCGCAGCATTAACAAAAGTGCTGAAAGCGGAAGGGAGCACCGACCGAGAAATTGACACGTCAACATTTATCGAACGTCTGGCCGGTATCATGATATGTCGAAAACAAGGAAATCATTTATTATTCCGGGATTAAACCCCATTGTCAAAAATATTGTCAACGACAGCCCAATTGATACACGGTTATTTGGAGAAAAATTTACAGAAAATCTCAAGGCAGCCAATGGATAAATCCTCTAAGGATCTGACCAAACAAAAAGTGGATACCAACGAAACTTCGCAGGAAGAGTACGATATTTTTTCTCTGCGTGGAAAAAATTGACCAATGACCCTTCCATTTTACACTGGGTGCAGGGTTATATTATTTGTAAGTCAACCATATTTAAAAGTTGAATACAAGCAGCTAAAATTAACAGAGCGCGAAATGACTGCTTGTGAATCGAAAATTGGTAAATTGCCTAAGGGATTTTTTTTATTGCAATTTGAAGTGCAGTTTTTTTTATGCCCGGAATAGATGACTATGTAAGTTTACAAAAAAAAATATTTTCTTCGTGTAAACTGAAATTGAAACTTTAAACGCGTTTTTCTCAAAATGGCATTTCTGAAGTCGGTGACCAAGATTACTCGAACACTAATGAACCGATCTTCTTGAAATTTTGCAGGCTTATTTAATACAAAAAAATGGAGTCTTTAATCGTTCGATTTTTTTTTCGAAAAAAAAATGGCCGTTTTATAGCCAAAAAACGGCCGTTTTTTTTTCGTTGGAAATCGAACCATTAACTTTGACTGTTCGCCATTTTGTGAAAAATGAATATTTTTTAAAACCCTTCGATTAAAGACTAGTTTATACTTATATTTGACTAAATCCATCCGCATTTTTTTCAGATGATCCACTTCGCCGCAATGTTGGTCACCGCAAACCGTGTATATAAAAACATTATTTCATTGACGGCCATTTGCCACTAAACAATGTAATATTTGTCAATAAAAAAATTACTGGAAGTTCTTCAAGATGTGTTCTTTAAGATAGTATATTGATCGATTAAAAAAGTTTTGTAGTTTTCTTTAAAAAAATTCATGAAAAAGGCCTTTTTTGCGCTACAAGTGGGGTTAACGCCTGAACAAAGGCGCAATATTCAGATGTGAGCCATGCAAAAAGCAATTCGTTTCAATCTGAAGAAATTGAATAAGTTTGTTTCAGCACCCCATTTTAAAATGGAGGACAAAAAGACAGCTATTCGATTAATGCGAAAAGATATGTTTATGGGGACAATAGACCTTAAGGATTCGTATTTCTTGATTCCGGTGGACAAATCTAGCAGAAAATACCTCAGATTTATTTATAAAAACACGCCCGTGAAAAATTTGCCGGCGTTTTAGATGCGGCCGACGCTTGGGTACGATGTTTAGCACCAACCACTAATACCCAGTGTTGGTCCTTTATACGGGCCAATGATTTGGCCATGATTCTGCCAATGCTCATTTGAAGCATGGCAAATCAACGAACACCCATCCTTGGGCCAAATATCGATTACCAACTGTCAGCCAACTATCGGGTCCCAGTGTTGGCCCCGATCGGTTTGTCATCGGCAAATCATGGGTTTGCCAGTCTCGAATTGAAGCTCGGCACACCATCGAAGAGCCAACGCTGGGCCAGTACTAATTAATGACCGTCGGCCAATTGTCGGGGCGAGCGCAGGCCCTGAGTCTGAGCCAATCGTTTGACCGTGGTTTTGTCAATGCTTATTTTTAGCATGGCAAACTGACGAATTGCCAATCCTGGCCCAACACTGGCTTTGAGCGGTATAGTCCATACATACAAGAATACTTTTTTACGTATATTATTATTATATATTTTTTTATTATCGCTGCATGCAAGTTTCTACGTCCTGTGATAATAAAAACTCATAATTATTGTTATCTGAAATTCACTTTATTAAAAATAAAATTGATTAATACTAAAGTTTTGTGGTGTATTAAAAAAATGGCGAGTTATTATGATAGTATTAAGAAACGTCGAGTGTTAAAACGACGACAAAAATTATAAGACTCTTTACAGCAGGTTAGGATCAGAGGCAACGAAACAAAAAGACAAGTAGATAGTGGAACAAATTTGGAAACATTCCCCGAACAAGTGATTGTGCATAACGATGTTAGTGAATCTAATAATTTTTTCTTTTAAGCAGTCATCGACCACAGAAACTTGTGAATCTGATCGATTGTTGGCTAAGCATTGGGTTGTTTTGACAGTCCTACACTGGGCCAACACTAGCCCGAATATTGCGCCAACAATATGAAGCCGAACTTAGCCCTACTATGGGCCGGTGATCACGCCAACCGTCAGCCAATTATCGTAATCTCTTTAGCCCAATGTTGGGCCAATACCCGGCCAACTGTTAGGATTTCCGGTAAGCCTACTATTGGCCAACCGTACATGCCAGCGTTGGGCCGAAGAGATCACTCCTACCGTGGCGCAACACTAAGCCGGTAGTGCTGCCGTTCATCGGCCAATCGTAGAATGTGATTAGCGTGATGCTGGCTCGAGGTTGGGTCGGTTGTGTCGTTTTTCACGGGACGTTATACGAGTTTAATTATATGCCGTTCGGTCTATGTACAGCACCATATGTGTTTACTAAACTCGTGAAACCAATAGCGCAAAAATTGAGGTCGAAACGATTTGTATCATTCTGCTATCTGGACGATATTCTGTTATTTGGACAGTCAGCTCAAGAATGCCGAAAAAATGTTCGGGAGACTTGAAAGTTAATTGAAAAAACCGGGCTAATATTAAATATGGAAGAATGCGTCCTTGAAACTTCGAAGGAAGTAAAATTTCTTGGTTTTTTTTCAATTCGAAGAAATTCTGTCTTTAATTACCACAAGGCAAGAGAAATCATATATATGATCTCGCGATGAAGTTTCAAACTATCGGTCATTGTCAAATCAGAAAATTTGCCGAATTTATTGAAATCCTAGTAGCTGCCAGTCCCGCAGTTCGGTACGGGACTCTATATACAAAAAATTTCGAGAGAGAAAAATGTTTAGCCTTGCAAAAAACAAATGGAAATTACGATCAAATTATGAAAATATCGGACAAACAAATTCCAGACTTAGAGTGGTGGAAAAAAAATATAAGAGAGTGTGTTAACCCGATAAGAGAGGACCATTTTGAAATGGAAATTTTCAGCGATGCCTCGCTAACAGGTTGGGGAGTAGCTTGCGAGGGAAAGCGGACACATGGGTTTTGGAATAGTCAAGAGCGAGAAGAATATACCAATTATCTTGAGATAAAAGCAGTATTTTACGGACTCAAATGTTTTGCTAAAGATAAACATTCGTGTGGGATATTACTTCGCATTGATAATATGACGGCTTTGTCATACATAAACCGTATGGGTAGCGTTCAGTTTCCAAAGATGTCAAGTTTGTCAAGGGAAATCTGGCGGTGGTGCGAGGTTCGCGAAGGTTTTTATATGTTATTAATAAGAAAGTTTTTTTATTAATAACATATAAAAACCTCACCGTGTAGCAACCACGCAAGCAATACGGAGGTGGATAAAAGGTGTGACGGCCAAAAGTGATATTGATACAAACACTGCCGGCTCACATAGTACTAGACATGCGGTTACTTCGGCAGCATATCGTAGAGGTGTAGATATCGAAACAATCCGCAAAGCTGCGGGCTGGATGGAAAAGTCGAGTGTGTTTGCGCGATTCTACAATCGACCTGTGATAAAGAATACAAAGATATCTAAATCTATAATCACTTAAGCTATAAGAGTGTTGTCAAACAGGTGTTGTCAATGTCAACCTAAAGTTCATTATTGTACGCGCTAAATTACTTTCAAATACAAATAGCATAAAACTTTGAACAACTACCATTGATCTAGAGGACAAGACGACGCAGCATAATTAGACGATCACCCGCGTAGCAATTTTCATGGGGCCCAAATCAGGGCCCGTTCAGGTTGCCTGACTGCCCTGGTAGGGCACTAATAAGGCAGCCTGAAAGGGCCCTACTAGGAAATGTAACGTTGTGTCACATATGGGCCTGACCTGGTTGCCTGATCAGGCCCCTATCAGGTTGCCTGATCAGAAAGAAGTGCATATAATATTTCAAAAATGCAAAATGTAATGAACCACTCAATTTAGAGTTCCACTACAATGATTTTGTATCATAATTCGTCATTCCCTGGCCTGCTGAAATGTTTTTGTTCGAAGAAAATATTTCGCCTATATGGGAATCGAACCTCGTACCTACCTACCCAAAGCTACGCACGCTGCCCCTATGCTACCGAGTGCTTGTAACATCTTGGTCCCAGATATGGCATAAGAGACCAAATGAATTCCTATAATTATTTGTTGCATCACATAAAGTATATCAATTAGTTAATATCATTGTGACAATTAAAGAGGTTTATCGAATAACATCCTATAGATTTTCGAAATTTAACCTTATATATATATATATATATATATATATATATATATATATATATATATATACAGGGTGGCCGGAACATCGACGTTCAAAAATCAAATGTAGGTCCCTTGTATCGTGGGGTATCCGAATCACCCCCATGTATGTTCCGCGACTGTTCATAGTTTTCGAGTTATGCATTTTTTTCTGAATTTTTGAGAATTTTCGACCTGACCAATTAAAAAAAAATCTAAAAAAAGTAGAAGACTTTGTCGAGGTTTTTTTTTGCAACTGAATCTTCATGAGTAGTACTTTTATGCATAAAATAATCAGCTTCGTAACTGTGATGAAAGTTATGAAAATGTTGGTCTAAAGTGAAAAATTTACGTTCGGTAAATTATGACTTAAATTTTCAACTTTAAATTAAAAATCTAAACAGGTGGCTTCATGGTTCCTAATTAGGCCTCAAGAATGCGCCAGACTCTCAGCTTTCATAATCATTAAAAAAAGGGCACTTGTTTTGCGTTGGCTTCGGTTGCGCGCGGCCCCTCTGTGAGTGGCAGCGCGCAACCGAGAGTGAGAGAGATAGCAATAATTCGGTCTCTCGTCCTTTGGGCCCATTATAATTGCAGATAAAAGAGTTGCGCCCTCGTTTACGAGTTGTAAACGAGGGCACAACTCTTTTACCTGATCCACGAGAACGGATCGCACAAAACTAATGAAACTTAAATTAAACTAAAAAAATAAACCTTCAAATGTTTAAATCTTAGCTTTCCTGCAGTCATTTTTGGTTAGTTAACAAACTAAATAACCTTAGGAATGATAAAATGGCCAAAAAATTTCTGATTTTTAATCAGATGGCTAATTTTAAGAATTTTCCACCTCGCTGTCTTTGAAGGCCAATTTTAGCCAAAGTAGCCCTATGAAGTACTACTTTTTTTAAATGATTATGAAAGCTGAGAGTCTGGCGCATTCTTGAGGCCTAATTAAGAACCATGAAATCACCTGTTTAGATTTTTAATTTAAAGTTGAAAATTTAAGTCATAATTTACCGAACGTACATTTTTCACTTTAGACCAACATTTTCATAACTTTCATCACAGTTACGAAGCTGATTATTTTATGCATAAAGGTACTACTCATGAAGATTCAGATGCAAAAACAAATCTTGACAAAGTCTTCTACTTTTTTTTAGTTTTTCTTTAAATTGGTAAGGTAGAAAATTCTCTAAAATTCAGAAAAAAATTCATAACTCGAAAACTATGAAAAGTCGCGGAACATACATGGGGGTGATTCGGATACCCCACGATACAAGGGACCTAAATTTTATTTTTGGACGGCAAGCCTTGGTAGGGCCCCATGGGGGAAAGCCTTAGTAGGATCTTATCAGGGACGGCCTCAGTAGGGCCGTTTTAGTATAGCCTGATTTAAGGCCTAAATACTTCCGGCCCGATCGGGGCCAGATCAGGATGTCCGTAATAGGTGTTAACCGTATCACATCCCGATCGGGGCCTGATGCTGCTCAGGCTAACCCTAAGAAATTTGTACTCGGGTAAATTTTATTTTTGGACGGCAAGCCTTGGTAGGGCCCCATCGGGGAAAGTTTTAGTAGGATCTTATCAGGGACGGCCTTAGTAGGGCCATTTTCGTATAGCCTGATGTAGGGCCTAAATACTTCCGGCCCGATCGGGGCCCGATCAGGATGTCCGTAATAGGTGTTACCCCTATCACACCCTGATCGGGGCCTGATCCTGGTCAGACTAACCCTAAGGGGGTCTTCTACTCGGGGTCTTGTCCGAATAAATCAAACCCACCCTATTCATTGCCCCAACCCCTTTTGATCTATTCAACATGCAATTTGTTAGCTTCAAAATGTAATGGTGACATCAACAGATGTCATGACAACAGCCGCCATGGCAACATCTGTACGGGTGAAAATTTTAAATTAATTTAAAAATCCGTGGCGGATCGAGCAACTGACGGTTACTACGATTGATCTATTCGGACAAGACGTCTAGCATAATCATGATCGAACATCACTTAAGGTAAGTTCATTCGATCGTCTAATTTTCTATCGGCCTCGATGCATATTTTTTGTCTGATTGATTTGAGATAAATTCATATTTTTGCATTTTCGATACATAAAGCTCTAAGAGTTTTTCGTTGCCCAAGTTCGATGTAAGAAAGATTTATATTTGTGGCCTTTCGACACTAAAAGGTATGAATTTTTGCTGCGATCGAGCTAACCATGCTTAGCTTCGCAATGTCTAAAGACATGAATTTTTAATTTCATTGTCTTTCAACGAACTTTTAGTTCGCAGTAACCAAATTATTTTTCAATATATTTGAAAGCAATTCTCCTAATCGGTAAATGTTTTATTGCCTCTGTTCGAACAAGAAAATTTCATATTCATGGCCTTTCGAAATCTAAAGGTAAGGATTTTTTCTTCTCTGTGGCCGAGGAAATACATCCATATATTTGCCCTCGCGATGCCTGAAGCCATTAATTTTGTCTGCGATCGAGCAAACGAATCTAAAGATGGGGGCTTCGTAATTTTTAAAGACATTTTTCATTAATTGCGTTCGATCCCAGGGAAATCCATATTTTCAGTCCCTCAATGCCTACAGGTACCTTCCCCAGGTAGGAAATCAAAAGGCTGACGATGGAAACAAGCTTGTGCGAGCCTTGTTTCACCGAGCCTGAGTGAGACAGACCTGGCCCAGGTTTCATTGCATCGTTTGGAGCAGCCTGGAACCAAGACTGGCTGCTTAGCCTAAACTCAGGGTTATTTCAAGCGTCATTCAGCCGGTGAATTTTGAGGCTGAAAAATCAAGGCTGGATGCAGGCTTATTTCAGGTTGTGATAAAATAAAATAAGTTTAAAATAATATTTTTTCTGTACTTTTATGAAAAAAAAATTTAGCAATAAATTTGTCGGGTGCGAAGGCACGAAAAACGAAAGCGAAGGAGGCAGCTCAGAACATTTAAACATATGCTCTTATCGATATTTATGAGGTACACAAAAAAGTGTATACGAAAATAAAAGTACGCAATAAAATAAAGTATTGTTTTAAAAAATATTTTTTATATATATTTTGTAACAAATAATATAACAAATAATAAATATATATAATAAATCAAATGAATTCTTTACAAATTTATTAAATTTACCCCAATGTAGAATAGAGAAAACTAAAAACAGGCCTCATATAGCCTCGGGAAGAGTTTGGGAAAAGCCTGGTCATAAATGCTCGTGAAGGCTTCATTAAGGCTCGTTTTGAGGCTTGTTGTTTCGTCGTTTCAGGCTTAGTACAGGCTTTTCTACCAGCCTTTGGTCAAGCCTGTGTGCAAGAGCCTGAAACCGCGTTATCATTCAGAGGTTCAGCTAGGCCTGAAATCAGACTGGTGCTCAGCCTGAATTAAAAAATGTGAGCCTTGTTTCAGAGCTTGGCGAGCCCTTTTTTCATCGTCAATTCCTACCTGGGTCGTTGTCTCTAGCCATTAAGTACCTGAAGATATACATTTTTGTTACCTGTGTTCGATGCAAGAGAATTTTGTATGTTTTACGGTTTGGTCTTTTTAGATTAAAGTATTATAAAAATTTTAAGCTCAATATGCTCACCACCCTATTCACAATTTCGAAGATTCTTTTTCTCAAGTACCTTTTTGAGAGACAAAGAACCTTCGTGAAGTTGATTCTGGCCCTAAAGGGGTTATCTGGGTTTCGAAGCCAAAAAAGCATATCTTCTCTATTTTTTTAAATATCCCATGTACGACTTTAGACCAACCTTTTGGGTCAACCTTGCAACGATGATCGCCTGAGTTAGAACGGCGGCCCGACTCCGTTCACCAACGTAGGTTCGGCGTCCAATAAACGCCGGGATGATAACATCGGCCCAACGTTGCACCCAAGCGTTGGGCCACAACTGACAATCAATATTGGCCAGTTGCAGCATCGGCCTTACGTTGATTGCGGCATCGACCCTACGTCGATAACAGCGCCGGGCCTACGTTGATTGCGACATCGACCCTATGTCGATTGCAGCGTCGGCCCTAAACTGCCAAAAAAAATCTTCAAATCAAATACTATAGGCATAAAGTATTTCATAAATTTAAAATGCAATAAAAAATTTAATTGAGAGTTTTACGACAACGATTTTGGATCTTAATTCGTCATTCCCTAGCCTTTTGAGATGGTTTTAATCGAAGAAAATATTTCACCAACATGCGAATCGAACCTGGAACCTACCTGCTCATACCCACGCACGCTGCCCCTATGCTACCGAGTGTTTGTAACATCTTAGTCGCAGATATGGCATAAGGGACCAAATGAATTCCCATAATTATTTGTTGTATCACATAAACTATATCAATTAGTTAATATCATTGGGATAATTAGAGAGTTCTATCGAATAACATAACCTATATATATATATATAATTGCTCTCTCTCCACCCTCTCTACCCACACACCCATTTGACAGGCCATCAGTTCAATCAAATAGAAAAATGGTTGACTCTGCGAAAATTGTATTTAACTAAAAGTAAAAACAAATAAAATAGATCCATTTTGTGGATTCAATTAAAATGTTTTTGAACAGATAAAACCGAATCACAGATTTATTAGGATTAAATAAAAAAATTCAGTTATTGGACGATATTAAATATATTTTGGTTTGAATAAATAAATATATTTAAAATAAATAATTCCAATAATGGAATGCAATAGGAAAAATTTGATTCCGCGAAAAATGTAGTTGCTTCAAATGAACAAAAATCAAACAAACGCGGTTAATTAATTTCAATAGAATTTTTCGGTCAGTGACATGAAGGCGCGAAAATTTAAATTGGCGCGAAGTAGAACGATGTAATTTTCAAGCATTAGAAGCATACTTCAGTAGATTTATATATGATTTAAAGAGCATTTTTCAAATTCATTGTTTCATTCATTATTTCTTATTAATTTTTTCATTTTTTTTTCTTTGCTGTCTAGCTTTCTATGTTATTTTCTATGAATTTAAAAAAATACACATTTTGTCAAAGTCAGACCCGGAACGTTTTACTGAAGTGTTCACTCGTTTTCCCCAATTTGAATATTCAGTATTATTGCTCTCATCGACTTTTAATTAATCCCAGCAATTATCAAAATTGTTTTCACACCGAAATACTACAAACATCGAAACTTAAGGTTACTATAAAATGTCAATGCTACCAACGTTGCGCGCTACATTGTGCTGTTGAGGCAAAGCTCAAACGGAAATACAAACAATACTGCTTTTTTACAGTCGAGCATCCGCCGACTCTGAAGCTACAAGCGATAACCACCTACACCCGGGCGACGATTAGCCAGTGTTGTCTGAATCATGTTAGCCAACGTTGGGTGAACTGCAGTGCCTAACGTCGCCGCAACGATCGAACGAGAGTTTCGATAACTCTGGGCCGTAGTCGCGTTTCGATCGTTGGCTGCCGATTCTTTGCCACTTAAGGCAGGATTCTACTTTGAAACTTTGAAAAAAAAAATTTTTTTTTTACATTTTTCGAAAGTAAATATGTTCAAGAATGTTCGGTCAAAATTTTATAAAGTTCCAAGCAGTCTAACTATCCTGTTTCGCCTTTCGAACGCACCTACCTGAGCACCTACCTATCACTCACCAAAACTTTAAACGCGTTTTTCTCGAAACGACATTTTCAAGTACCGTGGTCGTGATAACTCAAAAAGTACTGAACCGATCCTTATGAAATTTGGAACACATATTCTATATGTGTGTACCAACCGACCTAACTACAATCAACTTAAAATTTTGATTAGAACTATTTTTTATTGCAAAAAAAGACCCAAAAAACGCATTTTTTTCGTATTTTAGCCGCTATTTTGTTAATTTTGCACACATATAAAATATTCTAGTTAGGTCGGTTCCTGAAGACATACTGAACATGAAACTATTTGATTTTTTTGTTTCAGACCATCCGTCGGGAAGATTTCACGACCACGGCAACGGTACCTGCTTTTCGAGGCGTTGGCTTTAAACATATTTTACGTGTACAAAAAATGAATAAAATACATTTAAATTTTTTTTTTTATGTACTTAAAGAGTGTATTTATTGAACAGTTTAAACGATGTCTTTAATGGTATTCTCAGAAAAAATTCACGAAAATAGCGTTTTTTTCATGGCTTCAAAGTAGAATCCTGCCTTAATAGCCAAGCATCGCTCGAACGTTTCGCCAAAGGTGGGCCGCCATAGACCGTCGATCGTTGGCAGCCGACAAGCTGCCGCAATACAGCCAAGCATCGGCCGTACTCGGAACGTTGGCTACTCGGACATGGGATAATATATGAATTATTTTATTCCAAATGTTAAGCACATAAAAGAGCAACATTTTAACAATATTTGATAAAAAATTTCATCCTAAAATTTGCGATATTTAGCCGGGGGAAATTGTTTCCGGAGACCCCTCAAACAAAAGTGTCCCCGTGGTAGTCAGGATAGCTCATGATAGCTTTATCTAAAATTAAAAAACCAATTTTTCTCTGGTAGTAGATAAGTATAGCCCGTGATTGAACGAAGGATTTTTTAATTGAAATTCTAATTTTTGGCAGCGTTGTTTGCAAAATAGTTCAATTTTGGGTACAATTTACACTACTTATAGCTTTGTAAAACTAGTGGTAATCGAAAAAAAACCTTCCTTCAATCACTAGTCAATGCTATTTTGAAGAAGTGTGCAAAATTTAAATACGATCCGTGCATTCGTTTTTGAGAAATCGTGTTCACCGAGTTCAAAAATAATTTTTTGAGAAAAATGCGATGTACGTGCGTCGCTCCCGGCAGGTCTTTCCCAACGGGGCGGGGGGGGGGGATTCCCAGAGGCTCTCTTTCTCCTAGAGATTTACTCCGATTGACTTGAAACTTTGGGAGAATATTCTAGACATAAAATTTAAAGAAAATGGATTTTTTAAAATATTCGAACCCACGTAACCTCTAAAGAGACTTGTTTGGTTTACGTATGAGCACGATATTTTCCTTGTGTTGGACGTGCCGCCTGTCGTCAAGACGACAGAATCCATGGAGGCCGCCGAGGAATCCATCTTAAAAGGAATTTGAAAACTGCACTTATAAACGCTCTAACAATTTTCAAGGGTTAGCTATCAAAGGCATTAACTGTGTATCACATGATACAAAGTGAGGCACTAACTGTTGCCACCTTGAATATCTCTGTAATTATCGATGTCACAAAAGAATGTTCGAAACAAAAGTTGTACCGTACGAAAGGGGTCATCAAATGCGACCATTTTTTTTATCTCAGTGGAGGCGCTGTCGCACAGTAAAAGTCACCTCCACTTTTTTAAATGGGACGGTACATTTTTTTTCAACTATCTTGTAGAGCATCGAAAACTGCATAAAAACATTTAGGGGTCAAAGTCGTTCAAGGTCATTTAAGATCAAAAAGTGACATGAACTTTATTTTTATGTGAAATTACCTTTATTCACAGTAAATGTTCAAAGTGATTGCCATTGGAATCAATGCAGTATTGCAATCTCCTCATCACGAATTTCTTATCACTTCGGCACTTATCGCCGAAGTCTTGCCATTGTCTTGTATGCAAACAACGGCACCAAACCTACAATGTACACGGAACATTGTACAATGTTTCGCCCAAACAAACCCAAGATAACGATAGTAAGAATTGTCAGACTAGGATTAATGAATCAAACGAATGTAAATGATGTATTCTTTTGAAGAGCAAACTGATATGCTTCTAATTCACGGAGAATGTCAGAAAAATGCAGTGAGAGCTAGAGACTTATACGCTGGAAGATTTCCCGAACGTTCTCATCCTACACGCCGTACATTTCAAATTTTGTACACTAAACTGAGGACAACTGGGTCCTTTACCCGTCGGGAAAGTAACCGACAAAAGCGAGTTACTAACGAAGAAACGGAAATTGGTGTTCTTGCCGCCGTTCATCGAGACCCTTGTGCGAGTTCTCGTCAAATTGCGAGGGAATCTGGCGTAAGCCAAAGAAGTATTCTACGTGTTCTACATCGTCATAAATATCATCCTTACAACATCAGTCTCCACCAGGAATTAACTGGTACGGATTTCATGAATCGCACTGAATTCTGTCAATGGGCTCAACGCCAGATTCAGAGAGATTACTCATTTATTAATCGGATTCTATTTACTAATGAGGCAACATTTACGAATCATGGAAATATTAACTTGCATAACATGCATTTGTGATCAACTGAAAATCCACATTGGCTGCGGCAAGTTGCACACCAAAGACCGTGGTCGGTTAATGTATGGTGTGGGATTATTGGGGATAGAATCATAGGCCCTTATTCCATCGAAGGGAATTTTAATAGTAGGAAGTACACCACATTCCTTCAAGAAACATTAGGTCCCTTATTGGAAGAAATACCTTTAGAAACAAGAAACAGAATGTGATATCAACACGATGGGTGCCCGGCACATTTTTCGCTGATAGCTAGAAATCATTGCAAAAGAGATTTCCAAATCGTTGGATTGGACGCGGAGGAGTTGTATCGTGGCCGACTCGCTCGCCAAACTTGACGCCTCTGGACTTTTTCTTGTGGGGATACTTGAAAGATCTTGTTTATAAAGAACGTCCAACTACGCCGGATGATATCCTGTGGAAAACGACGCAACCGACCCAACCTCGAGCCAGCGTCACGCCAATCACATTATACCATTGGCCGATGAACGGCAGCACTACCGGCTTAGTGTTGCGCCACGGTAGGAGTGATCTCTTCGGCCCAACGCTGGCATGTACGGTTGGCCAATAGTAGGCTTACCGGAAATCCTAACAGTTGGCCGGGTATTGGCCCAACATTGGGCTAAAGAGATCACGATCATTGGCTGACGGTTGGCGTGATCACCGGCCCATACGAGGGCTAAGGTTGGCTTCATGGTGTTCGCGCAATATTCGGGCTAGTGTTGCCCCAGTGTAGGACTATCAAAACATCCCAATGCTTAGCCAACAATCGATCAGATTCACAAGTTTCTGTGCTCGATGATTGCTCATCGAAAGAATTATTAGATTCACTAACATCGTTATGCACAATCACTTTTTCGTGGCATGTTTCCAAATTTGTTTCACTATCTACTTGTCTTTTTGTTTCGTTGCCTCTGATCCTAACCTGCTGCAAAGAGTCTTCTCATTTTTGTCGTCGTTTTAACACTCGACGTTTCTTAATACTATCATAATAACTCGCCATTTTTTTAATACACCACAAAACTTTAGTATAAATCAATTTTATTTTTAATAAAGTGAATTTCAGATAACAGTAATTGTGTGTTTTTATTATCACAGGACGTAGAAAAATGCATGCAGCGATAATAAAAAAATATATAATAATAATATACGTAAAAAGCATTCTTGTATATATGTATGGACTATACCGTTCAAAGCCAGTGTTGGGCCAAGATTGGCAATTCGTCAGTTTGCCATGCTAAAAATAAGCATTGGCAAAACTACGATCAAACGATTGGCTCAGACTCAGGGCCTGCGCTCGCCTCGACAAATGGCCGACGGTCATTAATTAGTACTGGCCCAGCGTTGGCTCTTCGATGGTGTGCCGAGCTTCAATTCGAGACTGGCAAACCTATGATCAACCGATTGGCCCATGTTCGGGGCCAACACTGGGGCCCCATAGTTGGCTGACAGCTGGTAATCGATATTGGGCCCAAGGTTGGGTGTTCGTTGGTTTGCCATGCTTCAAACGAGCACTGGCAGAATCATGGCCAAATCATTGGCCCGTATAAAGGACCAACACTGGGTATTAGTGGTTGGTGCTGAATATCGTACCAAGCGTCGGCCGCATCTTAAGCGCCGGCAAATTTTTCACGGGATGCGTGAAAGAATTCTTCGTGCCTGTGATTCGATAAGTGCCGAAGTGATAAGAAATTCTACACAATCCGTGATGAGGAGATTGAAATACTGCATTGATTCCAATGGCAATCACGTTGAACATCTACTGTGAGTAAAGGTCATTTCACATAAAAATAAAGTTCATGTCACTTTTTGATCTTAAATGACCTTGAACAACTTTGACCCCTACATGTTTTTATGCAGTTTTCGATGCTCTACAAGATAGGTGAAAAAAATGTACCGTCCCATTTAAAAAAGTGGAGGTGACCTTCACTGTGCGACAGCGCCTGCACTGAGATAAAAAAAATGGTCGCATTTGATGACCCCTTTCGTACGGTACAACTTTTGTGTCAAACATTTTTTTGTGACGTCGATAATTACAGATATATTCAAGGTGGCAACAGTTAGTGCCTCACCCTGTATATGCAGTGTGATACCCTCGTTTGTAAATATTGCTGCCTCGGCGGCAAATGAACGAATGAGGTATCAGCCGTGCGAAAAGTGCGAGCGAGATCGAGCGATGTCAGCACCGCGCATGCATGGGCCACGTAACGCAGCCGCATAAGGCGGGCCTGGGCACCTCGTCCATTGCTGACTGTTGATAAAAGATTTTATCGACCCTCGAAAGGACGCATGTAGCATGGTTACGACACGGCCGAATGACTATCAGATTCGACTGATCCACGGGTGTTAAATCATTTCTAGCTATCGTGAGATAGCTCGGGAAAGTAGTTCACATCGTCAGATCACAGGATTGAGTTAATGGATCGAAAAATAACCTCAATAAAATCAATACGAAAAAATCTCATTAAATTGGTAAAATGTCATTCGATTTTCAATTAATCGACGGGTTTTCCCGTGACGTCGGCTCAAAGTTCACAAAAAACGACCAGAGAAAGGCCAGCTAAGGCGTCGGGCCACCTTGGCCGGTCGAAAAATGGGTATATTAAAAAAAAATAAACTCGAAAGTATGGGCCGGAATATTTTTATTTTTTTACACAACAAATTTTTTTTCACACAACAAAATTTGTTTACAAAGAAAGGGCTTTAAGAATAACGTTAATAAATTTCCGTTCAAAATATTAAAAAATGGCGCCGTTATGCACATTGCCGTGGAGGCCCTCCGCACGATACGCGCGGCCGTTGTCCCAGCTGTTACCCGGTCATGTCAAATCTGAAAAAAATCAGCTCATTCGTGAGTAGTGTCGCTACAATATAGCGTAGCGGTTTTTTTACCATTAGAAAAATTATGGTGAGCCATAATTTCGGTGAAAAATACAAATTTCTTTCTTCGGCTTACCATAATTTTTTCAACGGTCGAAAAAGAACCGCTACACTACATTATAGCGACACTACTCACGAATGAGCTGATTTTTATCAGATGCTTCAGGGCCTCCGCGACAATGTGCATAACGGCGTCATTTTTTAAATATTTTGAACGGAAATTTATTAACGTTATTCTTAAAGCTCTTTCTGACGTTCTGTAAAAAAATAACAATATTCCCGACCATACCTTCGAATTTATTATTTTTCAATTAAATATACCCATTTTTCGATCGGCCAAGGTGGCCAGACGCCTTAAACTATAAAAAGACGTGGCCGGTTCGTCGACTATTGTACATTTCCTTTTTTATCACTTTGCGTCACGATGCTGCCGCGTCTGTGGTTAAATTGAAAAACAGGCCATATTCCAGTATTGCCAAGACAATATATTTCATTGTTAGATATTAATAACTAAATTAAAATTGTTAAAAGTGCGAAAAGCTGGCTGCTGACTCAGGAAAGAGTGAAGCGGAAACTCTCGCTCGTGAATGTACTCTTAATAATCGAAATAATATAAATCGAATATCGTGGCGGCATGCTACAAGAATATCCTGTTGAATCGCCCTCCGGACCCGTCAACATGGGCAATACCCACACCGAAAGAAAAGTCATAATATGCTTGACATATTAATAATCTAAACGTGCGATTTGGTTGGCGTGTTTGACTATCTATTATCCCCGAAAAAATTATCAACTGTTGTGAACAGCTTGGCAATATAGATATGGTTAATCCAGCGCTATCAGAAAATTGCCGAACAAATACTCATAACGTATACTTTACGTTAGATTTTGTTCGGTCAAACTTCTAATATCCTATTCAAGTTTGTACAATTCATATGGTTAACATTAACGTTTTGCGAGTATGATTCGTTACAAGACTTTATGCAAAGTTGATATTCGTAAAAAAAATTATGGTAATGTTTACTTACAGCGAAGACGTGAATCAGTTGCAGTTGGAGCATCCATGGCTTAGTAGTTTTAAGAACTTTGCGTGTCTCACAAACTGTTATTCAGTATGTTTGTTGCATTGCAAAAATAGGATATCAGTTCAACACTACTTCTTATATATCACCTTCCGTTCTTGGAAGACACGCATTACTATGCATATAGCAGGTCGTGTCATATCGTATGGTTCAAATCACTGTTATATGGCACAAAACTATGCTAATGCGCCAAAAATTCATTTAAGACCTTAGGCCACTCTAGGACTTTTCAAAAATCGATTTTTTTTTGTCAAAAAGCTACCTCAGTACCTATAAAATGATATTCCAAAAGATTATGGGTGTGAAAAATCTCTAAGTAGTTACTCGATTTTCGAATTCTAGTGCAGACATCGCAGATTAAAGGTATTAAAACATTATTCATGTCGTGACTTTCTACTAACTTTCAGGTAATTCTGTAGGTACACGTATGAGCCAAAAGTTTCGGTCGAAGCGTATAGTAACATCCAATGCCTATACAATGCTGTTGGTTGTAAAAATTTTGACAGAGCTTGTACCCTCTATATGCCCACACATCCGCACCTCATGCATAGATAGGTCTCATACTCGTATAGAGAGCGGCGCTGTAATCGTGGCAACAGCGCGATTTTCCTGCAGTCATAGCGTTGAGCTTCCTACGATCCGTCCTTCGCCAAATATTTTATACAAATAAAAGAAGCGTGAAAATGTTAACCCAAATGCGATACAAAGGAAAGTTTACAAGAAAAACGGCGCTTGCTAAAAGAGCTGTGGCAGCCATATGTCAAACAAATGCGGCTGAACGCGATGAGAATAACCATAACTTTAACGATCAGCAATAAAAATTCGCTGTCGAAGGACGTCGGATCGTGGATTTACAACATCTTGCCAACAGCTCAAATTGTATTCGCAGTAACAAAGACAACATAATAAAGTGACCAAATTAAATTTGTTTGCAGAATAAATTTATTTCACATCCGTCTCGGGGAAAAAAAACACGCTTCGAGTTCCCAAAAAAACGCGCTGATCAGCTGCGGGCTTCCAGATGGTCGGGCCCGAGTTCGGTGTGGAATAAAATTACCACCTTTCATAAGTGGATATCTGCGAAACTAAACGGTCAAAGTTTGTAATGTTTTTTTTTAACCAATCCCACAATAGTACTGCGTACACGTGTTTTTATTTTGAAATCCTAAGATCCGTTTAGAACCTATATCAAGAAATGCGAGCAAACTCCTATTGGTTTACGTGATAGGTATAGGGATCGCATACAAAAATACCCGTATTCCATTATCTCATGAACTAAACGGTGAATCGAATTGAATTGTTGGGCATGAGTCCATGAAGGTCATATCTACACCATGCTTAGATTTGAGCTAATTCCTGAGATTTGACAAAAACTACAGAACTACCGTAACCCTTCGAGTGCACACCTCCGTCGCCAACCTACAAGTGCACTTTGGGTCAATCTGACCCAAAGCATTTTTCAAATCGTTGTATTCCGGTAAGTATGCATTTTTTGCTTTTTTTTTCGTAGAGACGTTTTTTGTAGTAAAATATCCATATTTTATGGCCCTAAATTTATTTTTTGACGAAAACAAAAATTAAATGCCAAAACATTCGTTCAAAGTGGGGTGTATACGTTGAAAAATACGTACTTACACGGAAAAAATCACTGGGTCAGAACGACCCAGTGTGCACTCGAAGGGTTAAACGCGTTTATCTCAAAATTACATTTTTCAAGTCGACCGGACTCATAACTCAAACAAATTTCAACCGATTCACTTGAAATTTTAATTATATATTTAGAATTACATTTTCTAAGGCACTACGTAAGATTTTTGTATTATATTGCATAGTTCCTTTTTTATAAACAATTTTCTGACGACTTTCTCATGGCATTTAAAACCTTTTGTTTTAGAAATGCGCCATTTTGACAAAAAACAATATATCAAAAAATCATGCGTACTATTCTTGTATATAATCGAAAAAACTTGAGTGTCTCATGATAACTCAAAAATGATAGGAGCTGTTGGTCCGGCCGTTAACCTTCCAAAATTATTTCTGGAAGGTTAACAACAAAATTATTTTTTTGCAGCGATACATGTCAAAATTATGCACAGTCGCCGTTTTGACATGTATCGCTGTGAAAAAATAACGTTATAAAGTCCCTTACGTATATAATAAAACCCCTGTTTTGTAATGTCGATTTATTTTATTGTTTCGGTGGAAAAAATCACAAAATATACCCATTTTGGCCTGTGGAGTGGCCTAAGGCCTAAGCAGTGACGTACAGTATAAAAAAAAAAGGATCGGTGCAAAATTTTACCTGAATCGGAAGTATCAATTTTCGGTGAAAAAACGCTGTATTTTACAACAAGCACGGCTGTTTGATATGTAAAAGAAGCTTGTAAAATTGGAAGTTGATCGGTGCAGTGGTTTTAGAGATATCGTGCTCCCCGATTTTGAAAAAGTAACTTTGAGAAAAACGCGGTCAAAGTCGGTAGGTACCTATATCTGCTCCGGCCGGTTCGCACAAATTACCCATAAACGCCCATAACTCCCCAAATCTTCAACGGATCGATCGAACATTTTTGGAGAATATTTTTGAAATGTTATATTTTGAGAGTCCGTGGAAAACTAAGAATGGATATTTTCAAAAATGTCAACTACGTGTAAATCCTTAAAAGAGAACAGGGCAAGCCCGTCCGTCATTGATACAATTGGTGTTGGCGAGATGTCAAGTTGGGAATTTTTATGTTAGATATATTCAGTTGAAAACGGTAAAGCTTCTTGAAATTTTAGCATTGCGGATCTCTTCACCGACTATTAATTTTAATAAATTCCGGCGGAAGCAGCTCTGTCGCGAGCACTACTTCTAGAAGGCTCGAATCTTTCACCGATTAATGTTCAACGATACTGTTGTTTTTCACATAGACACGTCCCATACATGTTTTACTTTGATTATGATCGACAAAAATAAAAGAGCAGTCGAAGCAGTTCAGCACAATTGCATGTGAAAAATCGTTAATTGAGGTGAAGTTAATATTCCTCGCTAGCAAATCCACTGCCTTCGTGGCAAAATTAAATACCAACTTAGTTTGCGATTCTCTATCCTTGTTAAATATCCTAGATTTTTATTTTGTTCTCTCTCTTGAAGGAACTTACCGAACTTCAAGATATAATCTTTAAAAATATACAACATATTAATTTCCCGTAAATCCTTACCACTTCGTTAGAATATTTCAAGTTATCATCTTTAAAATTATACAACATTATAATTTTTCGTAAATCCTTACCACTTCGTTCCCCTGACCCCTGTAAGCAATGTTTGAGCACGTCCCAAATAGGGTTTTACAATCGGCACAGTAATGGCCCACGACTGGTTGCCAGAGAACAAACGATGGCGCGGTAATGGCTATACAAACGGGCCAGATCCGCACCATGCATGGTTGGTAATGATAAACCATGAATGGCTGCTAAGACTTGGCCAACTATCATACGCCCATATTGGCCCAGCAACGGCTGCCGGATCTTCTGCCGGAAATGAAAGACAAAAAATTGACAAATTATGAATATAAAAATTCTAGTAGTATCTTTTTTGTTTTCTTATGCTTTACTTATGTCCATGTAAATAGAATAATTGCATTAAAAGCGCTTTCTGAATTGTTTAAGTTTTTGCCTTTCATCGGGATCAAACCTGCGCCTTTGGTTCTAGTGTCGAGCGCCCTACCCACTTAGCCATTTTAACACTTACAGAATCCATCGTGTGTTCGTTCCTTACTTTTATGCCGATAATTTTATTCGTGACATTAAAGTTTACCGATAATTTTTTCGGTCCATTTAGGCTGTAAAAATAACTCGCTCGTTTTGGGTGAAGTTCCGAAAAGCATACTCCTCTGATCGAGCTGAAATTTTGAAATGAACTTCCTCTCATTATCCTAAGAGAAACCGTTAACGGATTTTTGACGACTAGCAATAGTTTTCGATATATCGCATTATAAAGTTTATTATTTCACGCCATACGAGTATATCTATATATCCGATAGACACCCCCCACTCCTCCGGCCGCGCTGCTTCCTGGCAAACAGTGCTCGCCCGTATGTGCATATCACTTGCCATGTGGGATGGTTTTGTTTGGATTTATTTAATATAGTAGAAGCGCAGTACAATAGATAACTTTCAATATACGATATATCGAAAACTATTGCTAGTCGCCAATATCCTTTTAAAGGTTCTCTTAAAGTATTGAAAAGAAGGTTGGTGCAAATTTTCAGCTTCATCAGTGGGATATGCTTTTCGAAACCTTATCCCTTGTTTTTACGTGTTACAGTTTAACGACCTGCATTTGCAAAACACCCAAAAACAAACCATCAATGGCTGGAATAGGTCTGGCAAGCCGTTCATCCGCCTACGATACCCCAATGCTGATCGCCACATTATCGGTGCGATAGTATTGGCCCACGAATGGCTGGCATAGATCTGGCAAGCCGTTCATCCGCCTACAGTACCCCAATGCTGGTGGACGAATCATTGGCCGATTATCAGCAAACCGTTTAATGGCTGAATGCTGGCATTTTTGTTACGACAGGCGACCCTATATGGGGTACAAACTCGTACGTATAGAAATGTTTCGTTCTTAAGATTAAACAAACAAAGAATTAGTTAATATCCGCAGTGATATTTACGAATTGTATTTTAATGTTCACTTTGCAAAGCGTATATTACCCATAAAAATTGTCACATCCGGAAGGGACGAGAGCATGATATTTTCGTTTCCCTCTTTGTTGTCTACGCTTTGCGCAATAGCACGGGATGAGGGTAAAAAGGGGTAGTGTATGGGAAAGAACCGAATTAAGGAATTGACGCGAGGTTTCGGTACAGAGGAATAAATTCGACAGAATTGGTGTACGATTGACACTATGTTATTTATTATAAGATTACTGCACGGGTTAAAGCGATCAGGCCTACGATGAATGATACAAAAAGAAAAAGGTGTGGTCAGCTTACATTGGTCGTGTTTAACGCTCGCTCGCTCGCGTGGATGTTTGTTGTTGCTCGCGTTACAAGGGCTCCGTTACCATGATATTGGCCTGGTGCGCTCGCTGGCACAATCGCTGGTAAGGCGCTCCCAGGATTTTACGCTGGTCGTGTGTATACTCGACGTGTTTACTACGACGGGCACTACGCGTGGATAGAAATATGAACGGCGCGCGAGGTCGATGGATTGAGACTGATATAAACAGGCCGATGATAGAAATTATACAAGTGTAAAATAAAACTTTCGTAACTCGAAAAATGAAGACTGTTCGTATGAAGGTTAATTGGAGATATTCGTTAGGCTTCTGGATTAAGACTCGATAGAAGAAGTTGATTCGACGTTGGTTGACGGAAGACAGCTCTGAATTTGATGAAGATTGTCGGGAGACTGGGATTGAGACTCGATAGAAGAACCTGGTTCGATGGTAGTTGACAGAAGGCTGACTGCAAGAAGGAAGACTTTCTTGATATCAAAATTAGGAGGGTTCAATAGTGGGAGAAGAAACATTAGGGAGAGCGTGGTTTTGGTCATCTAGTGCTTCACGGATTGGACCATTGGTCGTGAAGATATCGGTTGATTAGTGTGATTGGTCGCGGTATGGTGTGCGAATACTTTACAGATACGTTAGTCACGGGCGTGGTCTTATTCCAGGCCATCGGTTCTCACTAATATGCGTATGAAGAGAAGGAGCCCATGTGCGAGTAGCCAAGGTTCCGAGTACGGCCGTCGCTTGTCTGTATTGCGGCAGCTCGTCGGCTGCCAACGATCGACGGTTTGTGACGGCCCAGCGTTGGTGGAACGTGCGAGCGATGCTTGGCTATTATGCGGCGACGAATCGGCAGTCAACGATCGGAACGCGACTATGCCACAGAGTTGTCGAGACTCTCGTTCGATCATCGCGTCGACGTTGGGCTCGGTAGTTCGCGCAACGCTGGCTACCACGTTTCATCCGACTCTGGTTAATCGCCACCCGTGTGTAGTTGGCCCACGCTTGCAGACCCAGAGTCAGGGATGGCAGATGGCTTTCCAGCTTTTCTCGTACCAACCTAACCAAATTCGCGTACTAGATAAAAAATTCTCGTACGTCATCAATCCACCAAGGGAATATATGACTGCAGCGTTATATATATATATACAGGGTGGACCATTTATCGTGACCACCCCAAATATCTCCGTTGCCTTCAGAGGGACGAAAAAAATGTCAGGAGATAATTGAATTGATTTAAAAGAGCTGATCGCATGCACGAGAGTGGCGAAATTTTTCGCCACTCTCGTGCATGCGATCCTTCACTTTCTCCTTCCCTTTCCCTTGGCTATTGTTCGCCCTCTCTCTTAATCCAAGTAGGTCCTACCTACTTGACCTCGTTTTTATGTCGATCTGTCTCTCGTTTACACCTTCTCTCTTCCGAAATCGGTTAACTTTTTGAAATTGTGGTGGGGTTGATGAGACGGCCCTGTACGTCTCAATATATATGTATATATAAGGTTAAGTTTCAAAAATCTATGGCATGTTATTCGATAAACCACTTTAATTGTCACGATGATAATAACTAATTGATATACTTTATGTGATACAACAAATAATCATAGGAACTCATTTGGTCTGCTATGCCATATCTGGGACCAAGATGTTACAAGCACTCGGTAGCATAGGGGCAGCGTGCCTAGCTTTGGGTAGGTAGGTACGAGGTTCGATTCCCATATAGGCGAAATATTTTCTTCGAACAAAAACATTTCAGCAGGCCAGAGAATGACGAATTATGATACAAAATCATTAGAGTGGAACTCTAAATTAAGTGGTTCATTCCATTTTGGATTTTTGTAATATTGTATGCATTTCTTTCTGATCAGGCAACCTGATAGGGGCCTGATCAGGCAACCAGGTCAGGCCCATATGTGACACAACGTTACATTTCCGAGTAGGGCCCTTTCAGGCTGCCTTATTAGTGCCCTACCAGGGCAGTCAGGCAACCTGATCGGGCCCTGATTTGGGCCCCATCAAAATTTCTACGCGGGCGGCCGGTCATATTCTCGTACGTCTACCATCATCGCGTCGACGTTAGGCTCGATAGTTCACGCAACGCTGGCTACCATGTTTCATCCGACTCTGGTTAATCGCTGCCTAGGCGTAGTTGGCCTACGCTTGCAGACCCAGAGTTTGGTCGATGCTTGGCCGTGAAACAGCAGTATTGTTTGTATTTCCGTTTGAGCTTCGCCTCAACAGCACAATGTAGCGCGCAACGTTGGTAGCATCGACATTTTACAGTAAGGTTAAGTTTCGATGTTTGTAGTATCTCGGTGTGAAAACAATTTTAACAATTGCTGGGATTAATTAAAAATCGATGAGAACAGTAATACTGAATATTCCAATTGGAAAAACGAGTGAACACTTCGCTAGAACGTTCCGGGTCTAACTTTGACAAAGTGTGTATTTTTTTTTATTATTAAAAAAAAATATATGCCGTCACCCTTCTTCATTGAAAGCTAGACAACAAAGAAAAAAATTGATAAAATTAATAAGAAATAAGAATCGATGAATTTGTAAAATGCTTTTTAAGGTAGTTCTGTAGTTTTGGTCGAATCTGAGGAATTGGCTGAAATCTAAGTATGGTGTAGATATTACCTTCATGGACTGATGCCCAAACATTCAATTCGATTCACCGTTTAGGTCCTGAGCTAATTGCATTTGAATATGGGTATTTTTGTACGCGATCCCTATACCTAACACGTAAACCGATAGGAGTTTGCTCGCATTTCTCGATATAGGTTCTAAGCGGACCTTAGGATTGTTATTGCAGAGCACTCGTCGCAGGAATTATGTAAAATAGAATTCAATGTCATTCGGGTTTCCTTTACTGTTTTCTTGAAAAAAAATGTCTCTTACAGCGAATATAATTTAAACTCTCGGCAAGATGTTGTAAATCCACGATCCGACGTCCTTCGACAGCGAATTTTTGTTGCTGATCGTTGAGGTTATGGTTATTCTGATCGCGTTTAGCCGCATTTGCTTGACTGCCGCAGTTTTCAGTCTTTTAGCAAGCGCCTTTTTCCTTGTAAACTTTCTTTTGTATCGCATTTGGGTTGACATTTTCACGCTTTTTTTTATGTATATAAAATATTTAGCAAAAGACGGATCGTAGGAAGCGCTGTCGTCACGATTACAGCGCCGCTCTCTATACGAGTATAATACCTATCGATGCATGAAGTGCGAATGTGTCAGACATATAAAGGGTACAAGGTCTGTCAAAAATTTACAACCAACAGCATCGTATAGGCATTGGATGTTACTATACGTTTCGACCGAAACTTTTGGCTCATACGTGTACCTACAGAACTACCTTAAATCAGATATACATCTACTGAATTGTGCTTCTAATGCTTGAAAATTACATCGTTTTACTTCGCGCCAATTTAAATTTTCGCGCGTTCATGTCACTTACAGAAAAATTCTATTGATAATAATTAACCGCGTCTATTTGATTTTTGTTCGAATCAACTAGATTTTTCGTGAAATCAATTTTTTCCTATTGCATTCCATTATTGGAATTATTTATTTTAAATATATTTATTTATTGAAATCAAAATGTATTTAATATCGTCCAATAAGTAAATCTCTTATTTAATCCTAATAAATATGTGATTCGGTTTCATTTGTTCAAAAAACAATTTAGATGAATCCACAAAATAGATCTATTTTATTTGTTCTTAATTTTAGTTAAATATAATTTTCGCAAAGTCAACCATTTTTCTATTTGATTGAGCTGTCAAAGGGGTGTGAGGGTAGAGAGAATGGAGAGATAGAACTCTCTAATTATCACAATGATATTAACTAATTGATATAGTTTATGTGATACAACAAATAGTTACAGGAATTTGTTTGGTCTCTTATGCCATATCTACGACTAAGATGTTACAAACACTCGGTAGCATAGGGGCAGCGTGCGTAGCTATAAGTAGGTAGGTTCCAGGTTCGATTCGCATATAGGTGAAATGTTTTCTTCGATCAAAACCATCTCAAAGACTAGGGAATGACGAATTACGATCCGAAACTCGTTGTCGTAAAACTCTTAATTAAGTGTTTCATTTCATTCTGAATTCATGAAATACTTTATGCCTATAGTATTTGATTTGAAGATTTTTTTGGCAGTGTAGGGCCGACGCTACAATCGACGTAAGGCTGATGCTGCAATCGAGGAAGGGCCAATATTGATTATCTGTTGCGGCCCAACGCTTGGGTGCAACGTTGGGCTGATGTTATTATCCCGGCGTTTATTGGACGCCGAACCTACGTTGGCGAACAGAGTCGGGCCGCCGTTCTAATTCAGGCGATCATCGTTGCGCCAAGGTTGGCCCGACTCTAAAACCGTACATGGGTGACCTTTGCAGATTAAGAATCTTTTTTATTTTTTTCGTTTCCGACTACCTGGAGAGCGCAAATCATCATCGCCAGCAACATACTTTTTTCATGCTTTCACACGATAAAAAATTGTTATATAAATATACATTTATATGTACCAACAAAAATTGTTTTCAATTCTGTAAGAATGTACCTTTAAGCAAAAAAAAGTTTGGACCAATACAGTTTTCAGAATTTTTTTTAAAAATTGCTAATTTTTTGAGCCGCCAAGTAGAATAGCCCCTTAATGAGGCAAAAAGTAAAGTAAGTCATTCGTGGTTTTTGAACGCTTTGTCGCCATGTTGGGAAATATCAATGTTTTGGCCGGGAAGACATTACGTAAATGTATTTCGCCGACACTCCGCCAGGTGGCTATAAGCGAAACGCTTCGCGTAAGCAAGGTACCATTGTACGAGGATAAAAGTTCGTCCTGTGCGCTGTACCACGTACAGAAGTGTACTGCTTACATCGTGCACGTACGCTCATGATTTTGCGATATTTGTTTAAGTAACCATTTGCACCCGAGGTCTTTGTCGCTCGGATAGTGAATGTTGAACGGGAGTCACCTCTCGAGTGCAAAGGGATAATAAGTGTCAGTATACCACCCAATCCTATCTATATTACTTGCTCGGGTAGATCGCGAAAAGCCTTTGCAGTACTTGATCGTTGTCCTGTCCAGTTCCTAATTAGTTTCCGGAAAAGGGAACGGTGGATCCGGGCCTGGCCTAAGACCTGTTACATAGCGAACCTAATCGCCACGCTAGGCGGCCTGACCACAGCCGGATATTATTTTGGGAAGGCAGATCAGAGCCTTTTTCCCGACTCAAATTTCTACACCGGGTGTTGGAAAATATGGCAAACGGAAGCTTCTAAAATGTAAAGAAAAAACTGTATTGCGTTTTCCTTTCCAGGAAGTAGGTATTTCACATCCACCAAAATAAATATACTCAAAAGTACGCATTAATTACAATCTTCATGATTTATTTGACATTTGAAAACCAAACGGTTCGGAAAAAGCAAGAAGACAGTCCATTAACGAATTTAAAAGCTCTACACGTGATAGAGCAATGGATTAATTTTGTTCAAATCCCGTTTCCGTATGATTTTGAAAGCTCTATCCAACTATAGCCTATTCGGCGAGATGCACAACGTTTTTATTTTTTACTTGTACTTTCTGTGTTTGGGGATGAAACATTTGAAAAATTTATTTCTACATTTATCATACTTATGATGGCGCTTCTATCCAAAGTAGTTCGGCTGTTACAGCCGAACTGACGGACGCAACATAATTACAAGTGTGCTCGGTCGCGCCTATATACAGAATCATAGAAAGATCTCTCTTTGTTTCGTTTAAATACACGGAAAATAACATAAAAACGTGTGCTTTTTGCGATTTTTTTCGTCAACATGCGGACTTTTTGTATAGTTGATTTTATCAAGGTTTTGTCTCCCTCACACTAACATCGGATAAAAGATCTTCGTGCAATTCACTGTCTTCACTGCGGATTACTGAGTTGAACATATCATTCCCGTTATACATTATTGACATCAGCACTGTAAATGAAACGTGTGATTGATATTGAGGCAAAGGCAAACTCCAACTGTGCCGCCAAAAGTGTAAGAGAAATAATCGAAAATTCATTTGCAACTCAACTTCTGAGCGCCTATAATGTATCAACCGTCGCACATACGGGTATTCTGACGATCTAGCCGGTCATAAATCAATTTCTAAAACTTTACGCAGGTAATAAAAACCGGTTATTATTATTGTTGAATGACTGAAGAACAATGTGCGACCCTTCCCCCTCTCTTATAGGTGGCATACACACCGTAGTTTCAGTCGGAACTTCAGCATCGCCGCAAGTGTACGTATCCATCTCGACTTTCTAAGTTTGACAGTCTCAGTTAAAGAGTAAAAAAATTTGGATCGAAAAGGAAAAAGAACACATACTTTTGAAACATTTTGCTGTGTTATTTGTCAATGGAATATTGTTTTTTCGTCATCTAAAAAAAATTATTCAGAACTGTCAAATTTTCTACCAGACTTTAACGCGTAAAAAGCTTTTTGTTGTATTTCCGGTTTCGTCCCAGTTATTATTTCAATTGTTATGGCGAGATGATAGTTTGTACAATATAGTCATCATCAAATCAGCCGCACTTTCCCGCACTGTTTCGAGTCAGGGGTGAACAACCATGATAGTGAAAAGAATAGAGAATTTATATTCGAGCGGAGTGTAACCTTGATATAAACAGGCTATTACTAAATTCCGACCCACTAATCGCTAGCATAAAACCAAGCTCAAACAAAAAAAAATCAATGCCGTCCACGAAGGATGCAATTGAATTGATGATTCCCGCTGAACCTGACTCTGAAGATTGCTCACAAGGAACATCACTTAAGTGCCCGCCGTCGATTTTGTTGAAACGCATTGAAACCCCTATATGCGAGAAACCACTGAAAACTATTCTACAGGTATTTTTTTATTTGCGGACAAAACGGTTTTAAGGGGGGAAACCATCCCTCAAAGAAAGGTGTGTCGAGAAATCGTTTTGCAGTTTTACCCACAAGCAGTCCACCGACCTGAATGAAACAAAACCCAAAATTCTTCTACTGTAAATCGATTAAAAAAAACCACTATAGAATAATTATAATAAAATGAAAGTAAGGGGTGACGCGCCTTTTTGTGAGGGGTCGTTCCTCCCTCGAAAACGTTCTTGGGCAGATAAAAAAAAATACGTGTCTAATAGTTTTCAATGCTTTATAACATATATGAGTTTGAACAAAATCAGAGGCGGACACTTGAGTGATGTTCCTTGTCAGATTTAGATTCAGAGGAGATTTCGAAAGACACAGAGAGTGAGCGGGACGAAGGAGAGCCATGGCACTCATCGTCATCTTAGTTATATAAATTATTTTAAGTTTAGTTTAGGAGAAAAAAAATTAAGTTGAAAATATAGTTTTATCATTTTTTTTCTTCTATAAAACCCAATATTTGAGGACATATTATTCATCGCAAGAACACTTCCTATAGCTTAAAGTCAATTAGTCATTACGAAAAAAATTGCAAGAAATAATCTTTACTGTCTAGATTGGCAAAATACCCCTATGTGCGTCGTTTGGAAGAAAATTCGCGAACGTCAGTTTTGCTGACTGAACGTGTTTTCCATCGTCTTGACAAAGGCAAACCGATGCGAAGCTTGATAAGTATGGCGACCTCTGCGTTAGACGCGCTCAAAGATGATAGAAAAATCGGAAAACGGCGCGAGCAGCCGTCGTTGGATTTTCTTCAATGTCGAATGACACACGAAGAAGCTTGAGAACCGCAAAGAAAAGCCTGCTATCGCTTTTTTGAATATGAAACCGTACTGTTGATGACTATTGCCCTTGAATCGATTTCGGTAGTAAAGAAAGTTGTTTCTTACAGATGTACCTACTCGGTAATTTCTCGCATTGAGGCTGGAGCCTGAATTAGAAGCTCCAAACAAGCGTTTTTTCGGGAATTTTTTTAGAGGGGAAAAAAACAAGCAAGCCCTGTAAATATTGAGGTACCTTTTCATGTATATTTGAAATATATTGAAAAAATGCGCGAGATGAAACAATAAATGACTGCAGATTTATCAGCCTATTCCATGTGCCTCTTGCCACGGCAGTCCCCAATCGGCGGGAAAGGTGCAGCTCGTAAATCTTGACTGAACTAAATAAACCAATAAAATGTTCAATTGTAATATTTTTTTCTTTTCGGTGAATTAAGAAAAAGCTGAAAAAATCGTGAAATTAAAAAATGTCGCACTTTGAAAAAAAAGTGTTTAAAAAAGACACTTCAGCGTGCTATAAAAATTATTCAAAAATACTTTTTCAACGACTTTTTCAATTCACTTTGAAGAGATTTTCATACTGAAGAAACAAACTTTGATTTGATTCATTAGGTCGTTTAGTTTCTTTTTGCTATTACGCCTGTCAATTTGGAAAAAGCGCGAAAATGAAAACTGAAATACAATTGGCCTCTGGAACTTTGAAAATATATTCTTGAATAGTTTATCCATCGATTTAAGCAATAAAAAAGCGATTTTTCGGTCTTTCTAATTGAGGCTTCCGCCCCAAATGTATACTTAAAACGAGACACGATCGCTACTCTTCTACTCTGCCAGGCGAGCCGAGAAAAAAATCGGACGTGTACGACAAGAAAGTTTATACAGTAACGACAACCCCGAATTACGTAACATTGGATTTACGTAAATTCGCAGATACGTAAACAAATCTCGAAATTAGGATAATACAAATTTCGAGCGGTTTTGTATCGGTGCGGTTTTGGTTGTGCCGAGGCGCGGGGCATCCTATAGTATCTTTGTAAACTCCAATTGGACAGCAATTTACAACGAAGAGACGAGCCGAGGTTTCGCCATTGGCAAAATAAACATCAACGGATCCAAATACCGAGACCGAGAGTGTCAAGCTATATAAAGCCATCTACGATGAAAACACGCGTGTGACCGAACAATCTACGTTCGATATATTCGTGAGATGCTACCGACGACAAAGTCAAGATAAAGATGAGAACTTGAACGACCCTCGGCCTTCAACATCGAGAGGAGTAAAATTTCTTTCCACAATCATGCATCCCGGAGCCGTCTCTCCCGCCTCAAAACCAACTCTCGAACGGAGCTTTCTTTTAAATTGCTGTATTGATTAAAAATCACTTTCGTTGGGACATGTTACTTCGGCTTGTCTCTTTTTTTGTATTCTTCGATGTATTTTGTGATTATCTCATAATTGATATGCGCATCAATACTGCTGTACGATGTTTCTTTTCTATAAGATAATATGTGTAACAACTGACTAATTCGGATTACATAAAATTCGCCTTACGCGGTGTTACTGTACTCACAAAGATGTTATCATTTGCAATGGCAAGCAGGCATAATTTCGAAAAATTTGATAAGAACAATTTTAGTTACGCTTGCGCTTTGAATCGTTCGTGCTTTTTGATTCGGTAAATTGTTCGTTCCATTGCAATATTTTGGTAAATCTGTGACTAAATTGAGCTTTGAATGCAATTGCGCCTTTGATACTTAATGTATAAATGTGTGTCAATGTTTTGTACGCTTGGATCTAAACGAAATACCGAAAAATACGGTTCCGTGTGATCTTCGTTCGCGGACGTTTCTCTTTTATCGTACGTACTCTAGCGTAGCGTATTTTTTCTTTCAACAGACGACCCGAGTAGAAATATTGTCAGGCTGGCCTGATATTTGATCTGCGCCTGATCAGCTTGTAGTACGAAGGCCTTACTTAAGTTTGCCTTAATTTGCCTGATCAAGCTGGGGTCAGGCGGTGGTCGAGCAACCGGACTTACGGCTTACTTCAATTCGCCTGACCCGGCTCGCTTCAGGCGATGTCAAGCAACTGGACTTACGGCTTACTTCAATTCGCCTGATCCAGCTAACTTCAAGCAATCATCATGTAACTGGACTTCTACAGTTTGGCGCTAAAAACGTGCCTAACCTCATCTTGTCAAATGATACACAGACACGAGAGAAGCACGAGACATATTATTAATCACTTTATACATTTTTACAAATAACGTGTATGTTGTGAATAAGATGGACAAATACAATCGGAAGATTGCGCAACGACTGTGTCTGCGTGAATAGCGGGCTCTAAATAAGGGAAAAAACGAAGAAATAATACAGCAGCAGGTTAATAAAACAATTAATTTTTTTCAAAGACTTACAATTCTTAAATCTATAAATATAAATTGGATTAAATTTGACTGTAAATTAACCATACGCCAAATTATATATGCATTGGTTGAAATATTTATTATGATAAATTTGACAGATCCGGAACAGATCCTCTCAGCGAGGAACAACTCGAAATTCCTGAGGATTGGCATGTGTTGGCGCTACCACTATGTAAGTAGATTTATATTTGTTTTGTGTATCGCTTTTATTTTTCTTTACTTGGTCCGTCTTCTTTGTCAGAGGAGAAAAAGAGACAGCGTAGGCCAAACAAATTATGGTAAGCTGACAGCGTAGTTCAATCTGGTAAATGTTTTGCCATCGGTGCTGATTAGCCCGGACAGCGTAGGCTAACCGAATAATGATAAGTTAACTGCGCAGTTCGGTTACGTGAAAGTAATTCCATCGGTGCAAGTTAGCCCATAAGAAATGCACTTCGGATGGACATTACATTCACTGAACTGACTACGCTGTCAACTTACCATTATTTGGTTGGCCTTCGCTGTACGGGCCCGGACAGTGTAGGCTAACCGAATAATGACAAGTTCACTGCGTAGTTCAGTTAAGTGAAAGTAAGTCCATCGGTGCAAGTTAGCCCATTAGAAATGCACTTCGGATGGACATTACATTCACTGAACTGCACTACGCTGTCAACTTACCATTATTTGGTTAGCCTTCGCTACAGGCCCGGACAGCGTAGGCTAACCGAATACTGATAAGTTGATTGCGTAGTTCAGTTAAGTGAAAGTATTTCCATCGGTGCAAGTTAGCCCATAAGAAATGCACTTCGGATGGACATTACATTCACTGAACTGCACTACGCTGTCAACTCACCATTACTTGGTTAGTCTTCGCTGTACGGGCTCTCCTGCTTCAATTCTAATTTTCGTTAAAAAATGACCGCTCGCAGCTTTCGCAACAATTTTTTTTCTTCTTTAAAGTAGATAATTGGATGGTGAGAAAAAGGAAAAAAAAATGGAGCTCAAATTTGTGCCACTCTAATAAAATAATGTGCATACCTTATATAGATATATATGTAGACATTGAATTCTAAGTGGGATACACATTTTCGTATTTTTCTGTGGCTGTCATTTCGAAATATAGGGAACACGGAATAGAAGTTCTTTCGAAGCAAATGGGACAAGCTGTTGGAGCGGTATCAAGGCCTGATTAATTCAGCAAAAGACAGGGACAAGTTTCGAGCGTCGCGTAAAAAAAACGAACAGAACGCCCAATGTAACGTTTCCTAGAAACGTCTGGTCATAAAAACGTTGAGCTCTGTTTACTTTATTCACGAAGTTTCTTAAGTTTTTGTTTAAAAAATATATTAGTTAATTTCGGGATGATAAGTGAAATATAATACAGTGATATATCTTAGTTTATTTCGAGTTTTTGTTCTATTACAAATACAAGAAAAATGATGTTTGTTTTCCACATAGATATATGTGATAAATTTTATATTAAGATTAAAAAATAAACGATCAGCGTTATTTATAAAGTGGTACCTTTTTCTCTTTTGTGTATGCGTTGTATTTTTTATTTCAGGAAAAAATCGGTCATCCTGAGCCGTGAAAAATCATATGATTTTTCATTTTGATCAAGCCGTGAAAAATTAAGCTCTTATCAGGCCTTAATTTTTTACGCTGATCAGGCCTTGATCTTTTACACTGACCAGGCCTTGATTTTTTACCCTGATCAGGCCTTGATAGTTTACCCTGATCAGGCCTTGATTTTTTTACCCTGATCAGACGGAAGTCAGGGATTGTGTTTCAAAAATGATCAGGGCTTGATAAAAAATTCTGATCAAGGCTGGAAAAAGAAGTCAGGATGCCTGATCAGGTGTTTATTGTAGCTGGAGCAAGATTTCTACTCGGGGAGTCGAATAGTTGCGCGACGCTTGTCACATTGAGCCTATCGTAACATCGACGAGTTCCATATAATCCATGTACACGGAAAACTAACCTGGGCAGCCATGACTCGTTGTCTTTCGGCGATTAAGGTGCATTTCGCACAAACGCAGTCGCGCCACCGGCAGTAACGTTTGTGGCCCTTGAGGGCCGAAACGACACCGTGATTGCGACATCGCGCGCACTTGGGTGTTCTCTGATATCGCTCGGCACTGGCGCGAAGAAAAAATGCCGCGGGCAACACGTGATGTTGCTGCTGTTGTTGCTGATGCTGTTGCATCAATTGTCCAACATCAACACCAATGCCAACACCCCGTGGCAGCGACATGCTGCCTCCTGCTTCCTTTGCCCACGCGGAATATCGCCACGAAAAATCCACGAGTTTATTGTCGGCTGGCTTAATTAGGCTACGTGGACGAACAGCGTACCACTATAGTCCTTTCACCTCGGAATATTCGCGCAATCATCTTCTAACGTTGTTTCGTACTTTTGAATGTTCTTCGATCGTTACAACGACGCGTACATCGCGAGGCTCGCTTCTATACTCGAGTTTTGGATAACGGCTGAGATTAACTTCGCAAAGAGGAGTTAAAAGGTAATTTGCTATGTACCCAACGAAACCGAAAGCATACCGCTTATCACTGGTGCCCACCGATCCTAATCCTAATAAAGCCTAAGCCTAATAATTAGAGCCTAAGCTTCGTAGTTCGTACACAGCCCGCTTACGAGCGATAGTTTATTGTCAATGTCCTCGTTCGGGGAAGTATTCGGGATCGATCCTTGATATTAAACTCGCCGCACCATTTTCTCTTCTTTCCCTCTCGGTTTTAAACGCGCTTGCCATTCGATCGCGGTCGTCCTTCCCTACGCAAACGTTTCAACGTTTTTCTTCTCTTTTCAGCCGCAAATACGTTTGTCAAGTATAGATATATCGAGTCGCGAACACCGAACACCACGCTCACAAACGACACCGTCAGATTGCACACACTGTTGCTTCTCGCTCGCGATACCTCCAAACGGTATCGCACCGTTCACCCATACCAATGTTTCTCGAAGTGACGAGCTGTTGCAACTGTTTTTCTCGGGGGTCCCCCTTTCGATACTTGTTCCTGTACGAAGATCCGAACGGCAAAGAGACACGTGCGCGCGCGGCAACGATACAAGGCATCGTACGAGGCCGATGCGATGTCTCCAGTTTCATTCGTCGATCGTGCGAGCCAACCGGCGACCTCGGAGGAGGAGTCAGACCAAACCGTTCGTCACAGCTGTCCCGAAAAGTAGCACTGTTGCTGAATACTCGATCTTAGATTTCGACTTGCCGTGTCGGGTCACCTTCAACGCGGTACGCTTTCGGTAACCCTGAGCTCCTGTTTTTCGGATCGTTCTCGTGTCCCAATCCAGTGGACAGCGATACGACCTCGCTCCAACGGATAACCTCGCGTCATCTTGATTATCGGCCTATCTCATTATAAACTTGACGCAATTGAGCTGAATCGATGAAATAAATCGTTCAAGTATACATTCGGACAAACGGAACGTTCGCGATTTTTCGACACAGTAAGG